>JANHZT010008399.1:152587-168959 GCA_032468215.1 Stegonotus admiraltiensis | reverse complement strand
AATAGTTTATATCAATAAATATTATAGATCCATTGAGTGTGATTTACTTGTATTATTGGGCTGGATCCTAAATCAATCTTAACATGATCCTATTATACTCATGTACAGAATGCTTTAGATTTGGGGCTTTGAACATGGTGCTATAGAATACTTCCCTTTGCATTTTCAAATTCCTTGCCCCTCTGCCATTTAAAAAAAAACAAACCATATTCCTTTATTTGTTTTTAATGAAAATATGGCATGCTCCAAAACAAAATGACAGCCTCCAGCGTTATTTATTTCCAACTCTAGTTCTATATCCCTCATGGACACAGAAGGGACACAAACGCTAAGGAAAATAAAAACTAAAAGCAGAGAGAATCCACGGTTTTGTTTTGTAGATGGCAGAGTTTTTGCCTTGAAAGCCATGACCTGAACAAACATTTCAGAAACTTTCAAATATGCACACCAACCCAAAAGATTAAGCCTTTTTTTTTTTGCTTTAGAAGCTGAAGGTGGTGGTGGTGGGGAGGCTTTTCCTATCATTCTTATTTCCATCTTCTCTAAAAGGGCTGCAAATTAAGAAATAATAGTGGAAGCCAAAAACACATGTTAATTTTTTTGAACACATGTTAATTTTAATGTTAATTTTAATGTTAACCAATGGAGGGAATTAGAGAGAGGAGGGGAAGCATGCAGAAATAGATGGAAGAAGGGCTACTAATAGGGGTGTTTTTAAATTTGAAGCGGCCTTTAACGCTACTTGATCAGGACTCCCTTCCATGAAGAGAAGCAGCACTGTTTTAGAAGCATCTGTGGAGTTGCTGGTAAAGCTTCCCTGGGTTTTTAGTAACCGAGCATCATTACGCTATTAACCTGGGAAATGTGCCCTTGTCCATTTCCTGTTGTGTCCCTACCACTCTCCCATCAATCCATATTGAGTGCTTGGTATGCAGTGCCCAGGGATCCCGATAAGTACCTTTGTGTATAAGAAAGGGCACTTTTTTGTTTTACATGCTGTTATCATGGACGAGAGGAAGTGACTGTGTAATCGCATCTGTATAGCAAATAACCATTTCTACCTACAAGGAGCAAATGGGCCCACTCAAATGGATGGACGAGGAGTTTATTAGCACTTGAGTGAGCTGAAAGATGGACGTAGATGTACCTGTTACACCAGAGACTTGAGGCTCTGGTACCTTTGCATGACTTTTCACTTAAAAACTACCGCTTGTGGTTCAGTGACTACACCACTCTATTTGTGCTCCTTTGCTTATAAGATCTTTCCAAGCTCTTCGGGCTTTCGGTGTCTAAAAATTTAATGCTGCAGCGTTAACCCCTTGGTACTGCTTCTGGATGGGAAGCGCATTAGCCTTAACGCGAAAGTTGCAGTTTAATAGCCAACAGTAAATATTTTACCTTGGTCTTTCGGAGACAGCTTTTTCTGGCATTAAATGAAGAAGGAGAGGGAGGGGAAAGTCAACGAAAATCAGACCTGAAGTGTTAAACCGCATAAACTGCCAACACGACAAATGCCATTATTTGGCACTGATTTCTGTCTTATTTATCTTCGCTAATTTATAACCAGTAAAAGGGGAGATCAATTGCAAAAATGGTAAATGTAGCCCTGATGTACCACTTGGGGCTAATTTCCCCCAGTCCCTTATTACGTTTGTATTTGATAGAAAAAGAGGAATGCTTGAAAGATGAGAGAAGAGGAGAGGGAAAGTAAGAGCACACGGTATGAATATATGCAGCAGTTTATAGGATGACCCCGGAAGATGCAGTAATGAAGCACCATATGCTCTTCATTCAGTTACTGTTTGTAGAGGAATCCAACTCACATTCTCATGTGTACAACAGCTTCCTACTGGACCAAGGCCCAGGTAGCACGGGGAGCATGTTTTCAATCTTATCACCAGTAGGATGAGAAGCAAGAGGAGAGACTGCTCACCTTTTCTTGCAGCCAAGAAAAGACAATTGGAGGACTTTTGCAACACAGAATTTAAGATATACTGGTAGTCCTCAACATACGACCACAATTGAGCCCAAAATTTATCTTGCTAAGTGAAACATTTGTTAGGTGAGCTTTCCCCCGTTTTATAACCTTTCTTGGCACAGTTGTTAAGTGAATCACTGCAGTTGATAAGTTAGTAACCTGGTTGTTAAGTGAATCAGGCTTCCCCTTTGACTTTGGTTGTCAGAAGGTCGCAAAAGGGGATCACATGACCTTGGAGCTCAGTAACGGTCATAAGTATGAACCAGTTGCAAGCATCTGGAGTTTGAACACATGATCATGGGGATGCTGCAAAGGTCGTAACTGTGAAAGGTGGTCTTAAGTCACTTTTTTCAGTGGCATTATAACTTTGAACCATCACTAAATGAACTGTTGTAAGTCGAGGACTACCTGTAATCATAATAGTAATTTACAAGATTCATTTTTTCCCAATTTGAAAAAAAAATGAATCTTTTTGTTAGAACTGGCTTTCTTTACAATACTTCCCACAAATAAATAGGAATAGTTTGAAATAAGTTAAAAATTCGTTATGCATTACAAGATTTTCTTATGTACCATAATCTACCATGCCCCCAAGACATATGGGAAAAGGTGATAGTTCTTGAACTATTTTCTGATTTTGGCATCTGAGTAAGTGCATTAATAACTTTCCCCACCATAAAGTGGGAAAGTGTTGCATTTTCAAACATGCTGTGCACATGAGTATCTCTGGCATAATCCTGTTGGTACCTTGCTGTTCAAGGTAATAAATTAAGATGATGGAATCCTTAGCCTATTTATTTAATTTTGATCTGCAAACAACCATTAAAGACCTTCATAGCTAGTGCAGCCTACAGCACTTTGTGTATTTAATTCATACTTTGTATTCCCTAATTAATAAATGTCTGTACATTAAATTATTTAAAAGTATTATACTAAACATTATTTAATCTTATAATCTGCACTAAAAATGTTCAGGGCTGAAGAACTGGGAAGTATTTTTTCTGCAGACTAAACTTGAATAACCTACCAATTAAGAAGACTAAAGCTAATTAGTGTTGCCTTTTTTAGAGGATGAAATGAATTAATACGAAATCTCTTTATCTTTATGTAAACTGCTCATAGAATGAAGAAATCCATTTATTACACAGATCCCCAACACAAAATACAACATAAAATCCTCATTCAGCAGATGCGGGAAGAATCCCTGATAATTTCAATTCTATCTGCAGGCATGACATACTCCAGCCACTGTGACTCTTATCTCACCCCTGACTATGATAAATGCTCAGCCTTCCTTATCTTACTAGAATTAGGGGGTAGAGTTTAAAAATATTGCAGAATTAGAATAATTAGAATTAGAATTAGAATTCGGATTAGGCTATTTCAACCATTATAGAGTCCAAGTTCTCATGTCTTTCCCAATCTTATAAATAAATATTCCTGCCTTTGGAAACACTAAGGATTGGATGTAGCGTCGTAGCCATGGTTTATAATAACATATATAAGTATATATAGGCTTTAACCTATTATATTTATATATGTTTTAATCTCAATAATACACGTGCGAACAACCACTTTAAACTCAATGTAAATCGTTCTAAACTTGACTCGTAAAAATATGATTTTTGTAATAGAGTTGTCGAAGTCTGGAATGCTCTACCTGATTTAGTTGTCTCAGCTACAAATTTTCACAGTTTTAGTCACAAATTGACTTCCATGACCTCACTTCAGAGGTGAAATGCTCCTGGTTCGGACCGGATCGGCCAATCCGGTAGTGATGGTGGCGGGTGGTTCGGAGAACTGGTAGCAAAAATTCCTCCCCACCCCCATGCCCAGGCTTTTTATTTTATTTTTAAAAGCATTTTTTCTACAACTTCTACAACATTTCTACAAAAAAATGCTTTTAAACATAAAAACAAAGCCTCTGCCGATCAGGCGAGTCAGCTGGAATCGTCAGAGGCTTTTTTAAAAAAAGAAAAGCCTCTGCTGATCAGGCGAGTCAGCTGGGATTATCAGAGGCTTTTAAAAGCATATTTTTACAACCTCTTCAGCCGAAGAGGTTGTAAAAAAATGGTTTTAAAAGTAAAAAAAAAAAGTTGGCCACCCCCACTCAGTCATATTACCCACCACCACCAAGCCATGCCTACAGAACCGGTAGTAACAAATTTTAGATTTCACCACAGCCTCACTTCATACTTAAGAGGTCCCGTAGAGGGGCGTGCATAAGTGCACTAATGTGCCTATCGTCCCTGTCATTATATTTTTTATATTATTCCTGTTTTCATTTCTGTTTGACAAATTACAATAAATATAAATGAATAAATATGTAGACATCAGCAAGTAAAAGCATTTGTCTCACTTTGTTTGGGGGGAAAAGCTAACCAGGGTTGGACTTTGTTAGTACATATAAAGGAGATCACCAGAAATTCCAGGGCTATAAATTAGTTTGTGCTGGCAAACACATTGAAAGAAGTCTGTGATGTTGCAAAGAAGAAACCGTCTTTATGAGTTTTAGGCCAGCATGAATATTGCAGTGTATCAATTAATGATAGATATTTCTGCTTCTTTGTCAGCCTATCAAGGTAGACGATGTCAGGAAATCTTCTGATCTGACTATCATAAATGTGTTTTTAAAAATGTTTTCTAATGCAAATACTTGTCTACAAATAAAAACAGATTTTGAATTGAAATTGGGAGATAAGCACAATATTTTTCTCCTGGAGAAATGTTCAGCTGGTATGATTTTAACTGGCAAATTATCTTAATTCTAACTTAGCCAGTGGTGGGTTTCTACCAGTTCACCCCAGTTTGGGCAAACCGGTAGCAGCGGTGGCAGGAGGCTCCGCCCATCCACCCAGACGACATCAAAAATGCTCTGCGCATGCGCAGAAGCTTCTGCACATGTGCAGAAGTGCTGCTCATTCACAAAGCAAACAAGCGCACCCGCACGCTACTGATAGCAAACTGGTAGCGCCAGGATTTGAATCCCACTACTCAACTTAGCCGTGGATTGTTAGTGGGTGATAGCAGCAAATTTCTGCCCTGCTTTATCATTTCTAAATCCAGATACACTTAGCATCTAGACTCTTTGATGAGAGCAGCTCTCCTTATGGAAAGACAGCCTTAAAGAGTTAAAGTTACTGACTCTTGTCCTTGTGGAACAAACCCCCACTAAACAGTGAGCAAACCCTACCCTCACTTCCACTGGTGATGTTACCTGGTTGGGTGAAGAAAAGTCTGCAAGCAAACAATCAGTCTCAGAGATCACCGTAGACTCCACATTCTACTCCTTATGTGATATTTCTGAGGAGATTGTTTTCTTATAGATTGCCAGGAATTAAAGACAAGATGTTATCTAGTGCTAATGGAGACATCAGAAAAAATAAGCAGGTCCATTTTCTATACTGATCACTATATTGAGTTCAAGAATGCACTTGTTTTAATTTATCTTTCTTTACTGGTTCGTGTTTTGTGGATAGTGGCTACATTGCCAGATGCATGGGCATGGTTGCTATCCTACGGCATAGTGATACTTAAAAGTTTATTCATTTTAATATAGTAATTTTAATATATATATAGATATTTTAAAATAGATTGTAATTATACATGATATATAACTGTACAGTGACTCATCCACTGTTGTTTTAATGCTACAGCTTATGACAATGTATTGTGAGAATTGCTCAAACAATGGCTACATTGTGGTTTAGTGGAATAGGCAGTGTCTTTTGATTGCTATCATTAGAAGCCGTCCACCTAGGAGTTTTTAAAAGTAGGAAAGAATTCAAAGAGATTACCTTTGAACTAAAGCAATATTAATCAATTATGAATTAGAATAGATTCCAAGGTAGGTGCTTTCTCACCACCAGCCCCACTTGAAATAGATATTGTTTTGGCTTTTAATACCTGAAAATAATATAATCCAAATTGGAAATACCACCATATGCTTTATTTTCTAAGCATTGTGCAGTCATATGAATTCATTAAGCCTGAAACACTACTTGCAAAGTTAATTCTGATCAGCCAACACCCTGATCTCTGTTGTAGGAACTCACTAGGCACTAATAAAGGTGCAATCAAAAGACAAACATCCTGCATAATTTCATTCACTAAATATTTTCATTTCAACGCTGTTCTATAAAGCAGAGTTAGGAAGACAACAACAGCAAAACCTCTTATATACTGTCACCAAGAAAGTTCCATAGAATATAATAGAATAGAATAGAACAGAACAGAACAGAACAGAACAGAACAGAACAGAACAGAACAGAATTATTTATTGGCCAAGTGTGATTGGACACACAAGGAATTTATCTTTGCTGCATATGCTCTCCGTGTACATAAAGAAAAAATAAAATATATTCGTCAAGAATCATAAGATACAACACTTAGTGATAGTTATAGATGTGTCTGTGACCAGCAGTTCGCTTGACTTGGGATTCCTTTGCCTTCTAACGTGGATATCAGAGAAATTCTCATGCAATATGTATACATATATGGGTATATAGATAAATAGAGATACAACATTCTGTGTGTATGTGATAGAAAATGTTTGAGAATAAAACTGTCACTAGAATCATATCTCTATATAAATCTACAGCATCTTATGTTATATACTATGTATTATTTAGTTTTTCATCTCAAAAACATTGTAGAATAGGAAAAACATAAATATATAACCAGAAGGAATACATGCATACATACATACTTACATATACAGAGAGAACCACAAAATCCATAATGTGGGATATTGTTTTTTAAAAAAAAACCTACCCTCTGGTGGCATATAATTGAGATTTTTTAAATTTTTAATTTTAAAAAGTAAAGAAAAATATTTTCTCTTGCTCTCTTAACACTGGGATCAGCATAATTAATGTGATTATGGTGGACACAGAATCTAGGAAAAAAGGAGAAGATAATTTTATTGATAGAATTTGAAACAAACAACTAAAGCAGTAAAAAAGGAAAAATGGTATTACAGATTAAAACTGATTTTTTTTCTCTAACTAGATTTTTTTTTTCCTGGACATATTTAGGGGAAGTAATAAAATGATAGGCCTTCTTCAAACTGGCACTTTAGGTGCAGAAACCAAAAAAGGTTTGTATGCAGTGCAGTATCCACGTATCTTATTAATAACAAATACGACAATAACAAATGTTGTACAGTATGCATGGTAGATTACAAATGGTGTTTCTAAATCCTCTTTAAAGAATCCTACATGACGCATACTGTGTTAATCCTGATAGGAAATAATTAAAGATTTTCAACTAAGTCATTCCTAGCCATAGCCAAGATTTCTGCATCTCAAGAAAAGAATCCCAATTATAGAAAACTGTTTTTCAATCAGTTCTGTTTTGCTGTGCTTTCTCCCCTCCCCCCCACCTCTCCCCACTGGACGATGTTTCAGGACTTTGACAGCCTTCTCGGACTGAACTAGGAAATGCAGATACCCACTTTCTGGTGATATTGAGATCTTATTCCCTAGGTGAACTCTGCCTGCAGCTTCATGTACATATTATATAGCATGTAGATCTAAATGTTGTACAGCAAAATATCCCCAGTATTAACTTGCAGTACCTAGGAATACCTGCATCAAAGGATTCTAATTTATTAATAATATTTTTTGAGGAACGAATATTCATTTGCCCGTGTTTTTAATTTGTGAAGCACAGAGAATAACATCAGCTTTTAATTATGCATTTTGCAAAAATGCCACTCTGAATAAGATGGAAGAAAATTAAAATAGTGGATCAAATAGTAAATTTGAACAGAGGCTGGGAATGAGCTGTAGTATAATGCTAATGGCTTTGCGTCTTCCTGGCATTATGTCAATAATGGCTCTAATCACATTAACTAGAGAGGCCATTACTGTATTCTCTTCAGTGGCATGTTCCATAGCAACATATTGTTCACCTTATAATAACTGTCGTTAGGTCTTATTTTTCAAGACAAGTTTTAATGTTTGACCTAAAGAAGAGGCCAGTGTACACAACCTTGTTTATTTAAAAAAAGGAAAATCATCCCTCAGATTACTTACTAAATGCTATCTGAGGTAGTTTTATTACATACCCATACCTAAAAAGGGTTGTCGTGTTTTAAAGCATAGGCTTTGCTGGACTAGACACAGAATAATTTATCTAATTTGTAAGAGCTTCCTTATCTTCTCAAGAGCATAGTAAGAGCATACTAATTATCTTAGTGAATCACAGCCCTGACCCAACTATTTCCTTGAGTAGCAAAACATTTTTTCTTTCTTTCTTTCTTTCTTTCTTTCTTTCTTTCTTTCTTTCTTTCTTTCTTTCTTTCTTTCTTTCTTTCTCTCTCTCCCCTTCCTTCCTTCCTTCCTTCCTTCCTTCCTTCCTTCCTTCCTCTCTCTCTCTTGCTTTCTTCTATCATATCTATCTATCATCTATCTATCCTATCTATCCCATCTATCCTGTTTATCTATCTATCTGTATCCCATTTTTATTATACTGGCGGAACATATAGTACAAAATCTGGTAAAGGCATCATTATAGAAAACAGGCTATTTATGAAAGGTTTTTTTTCCCAGAGCCTTACGATTTCAGTTACAGACTTAGTCAAGCTGTGAGTTGCATGCAGTTTCAGAGTCCATACGTCTCTCCCAAAGCCCTCTGAAATTGTGCCACTCAATTACTGGATGATGTGCTGCTAATGTTTGCCATAAAACAAAACCGTATATAAGCCTTACTTAGGCTTAACACACATTAAAGAAAAGCCCTTGGGAAGGAAAGGTGCTTTGAATTGCTGGTACTATCTACCTGGGTGCCATTCTAATGCTAATGTCATCACTCTGCCTACAGTGGCCTACACACTTTCTCCAAAGAATAACTTAAGCAAAGTGAAGTCCAATGGGACAAAAACTACATTTTTGATAGAGACTGTAAACTTCTGCAGCCTATGGTTCCAAATACGACTTGAGTTATATTTTGTAAATTCTTACTTTTATTATTCATTCACTATAAATCTGCAACTGTATTTGTACATTTTACAACTCCACAGAAATTAAAGTTCTTTCCCATGGTTTTGCATCATTAATAACTATTCTAGTGCCTTTTAAGTATTATATTGTGAGGACACAGAGACGTTTGTATCAGCCTTTGAAAAGGAATAATCAGGGTGGCATTCTGCTGGAGGTGAGCCACACCTGGTACATAGTTTCTGGGCATTCTCATTAGTCAGTTATGCTCCTGGGAAGTAAGCAAGCTTGTTTGGCCATGTGCTTTAACATTTACATTAAGGCGGTGGGATCCTTTGGGCGTGTAGGCCTTGGAGCAAGTACATGGATCTGTAGCTCCATGACCCATGAGTTTATGTACAGCACACCTGGATATCCAATTTGACTGCAAAGGAATTAATGGCAGAAGAACTTTGTTTATCCCACATATGTTTTGTGACCATGAACCTTTCTAGAATGAATAATGCTTATATTTTCATAATTCTTTAGACTTCACTTATAGAATATGGAAATAGGGCTAATATAAAAAGTTCACTCAGGTCTCCTCTAAGTTCTTAAACATACAGTATCATAACTATATTTTGCTAAGGATGAAAGTGTGGTCAAGAAGACTTTTTTTTTTTTACACAAAGAGAATAAAATGTGTTGGCTGGGGGGAAAAAGTGGTATATCATTTAAGCTCAACTTCACGTTATACTGGGTGTGACAGTAGACAATTTTTATTTTTCCATAAAAATGAAGGATTTGAAAATCCTCATACATAAATACAAAATGCTTTGATGTGATCAATAGCAATAAGTTATTAAAAGCTGTCTTTTAAAAAACACAATGTCAAGAGGAAATACATATGTTGTCTTGGTGTTTGGTGCTGAAATTTTTGCACACTAATTCAGTACTGCAGAATTTGGTGAAGAATTTGTTACAATGAGGATTCAGGGTGCCAAGATTTTTTTAAAAAACTGCATAAATATTTCCACACATTAATTAATAAATTAGAATTGAATTCCTCTAATATATCCTTAGTACGGTATAGAACTTAGTATTAGACGGTTGGCAGAATATGATGAACTGCCTTTAAAGAAACAATAATCTGTCCTTGAACAACTGAAATAATTTGTCAATTCATAATTAGAAAGCAAACATAAATTATAGCAAGCTCAGGCAGTTTCTTGATTAGCAATTAAGTTAGGACTTTTTTTGAGGCATACTTTGAGCGCGGAAAGAAAATGCCAGGTATCTTTTCAATTCAAAATTAAGAGTTGAAAATTTAAAAAAAAACTAGAATAAATTTTCTTTTCGGGTTATACAAAAAAAAAAAATCAAGTTACATAAGGATCATAAGTGATGTGCTTTTGTACCAGTTTTCTGGCGGGCAGAAGAATTGTTGTGGGCTGCAAACACATCTGAATAAATTCCCAGGGAAGTTGAGAATCACTCACATGGTAGGTATGTAAAACCTTGTAACTGACATCAAGGGCTGTTGCACTTTTGTCGGTTTATTGAATCAGCGGAGCGCTCAGTCCCAAGTGACAGGAAATGTCACCAGCATCTGCATCCCTGACAAGAATTTTACACCTTGAGATTAAGGGGACATACTTACATACTTCTGCTTAGCCTTATGTCACTGGCTTTTAGCATGGATTTTGAAAAGTATATTTTCATAGCTGTGAAATAATGCTGTGCGATAGGCAGACGCAGAGCGATGGGTCAGGATGGTGAATGTTGATTGGCAGTTCTTTAGGGGATACGTTTCATTCAGGTTATTTCTAAGCAAGGCTCACTATGTTAACGCAAGCTACTACAACAGCTTACATGGTAACAGTAATTTCTTCAAGAAAAGGTACTGTGAAGAAAGCTGAATTTTAAAAACGCAGCCAGTCAGCTGGGAACAGTTCCATTTTTGAAATCTAAAATCTGTTTGAAAGGGGGCTGCATTTCATTTTATTCATGAATTATCAGATAGTTTTTTTTTTGGGTGGTGGGGTTGCAATTCTTTTCTCCCTGCTGGATGCTTGTCAGCTGTGTGTCTGCGTCAGTGCAGTTTGTCGGGGAAGAATCTTGTACTAGTTGTAAATTCACACTCACAAGGACAGACAATGTAATGTATAAACAGATACTGAATAGCAGGATCTGCATTTGCACACCCTGCAATGTTGAGAAGGTAAATCTCTTTTCTTGTTGCCATCATCTATCAATTTTCATCTTCATTGATTGAACACTTGCTGCCCAAAAGGTGAAATAGTTGAAGCAGGAGAGCTTCATTTTAAAAGATGGGACAACTTTGTGCAGGACTTTCCTATTAACCTTGTGCAGGAAACAAAAACGTGAAACCTCAAAATCTGTATTAACCAGACCCTCTCCCAAATTTGTTGCTATGTTGTCATTTTTACTCTGAATGCAAAGAAAATACCGAGTATACATTGAGAATTATATCAGCTCTATTAAGTTCATTTTAATTGCATTGGCATTTAAATTAAAGATATCTAAATTTTTTGTTCAGATTTCACCCAATTTCTAGAGTGCTTGTTCTCTACAGTAAGAGCCAAAAGAAGGTTTTGTTTCTCTCAGTTACAGTCTAATGTAGCATTTTTTTAAAAATCATATTTCAGTGTAATTTTCATAATGTGGAATTATGGCAATATAACCACAAACTCTTTCCGTACATGTGCATAAATTTTTTTAGGGTGTAAAAATTGGTTATTTAACAACCAAGATTTTTTTTTGCTAGAGGTCTGAATTTGCAGAAGTCAACATTTCTGCAGAAGCAGATGTCTGGTAGAAGTTATAATAAGCTCATGCACTAATCCCACAAATGGCACAAATTAGATAATTTGCTGCAGTGCAAATTTTGTCATAATGTGAATGATATGCAGTTCACAATTTGCCTAGTCGGTGGCTTTAACCACACATTTGTGCAAAAAAAACAAACACTTATTGTTTCGTACTTAGGAAATCTATGCCTGTTTTTGTTTCTTTGATTTTTTAACCTGAAAATTGTAGTTTGAGCCTTCTTATTTAGTTGAGTTTAGAATTCAAGCTTAATGTGAATTCTATACAGACTGTAAATAAAAGGTTGCTTTTTGATTATGATCATTTATATATCTGTTAATAATACTCTATGTAAAATAACTTGCAAAATTTCTTAAAACTATGGAAAAAAGAGTTAATCACTGTGCCATAATTTTAACTTAATGGTTTATTGTTTTCTATGTTTCCCCCAGTCCTGAATAGGAAGATACAAATTTCATTCATGGATAATGGAACTTTTACCCTAGTGTTTAGCATTGCAACTTAAAACAGCTCACTCTAAATTTCCATTTTAGCAGGGGGTAAAAAAATAAAAGCATTGCCAGAAGACTGAAGTTAGACAAATAGGAATAAAATAAAATATCTGATGCAGCAAACTCAGACGTCTAATTGAATTTAATTGAATAGTTTATACACAATTGATTCATTTCACAATGAAAATGAAATCTCGGGCAACAAACAATGCAAAGAGATTATTTTTTGGATTGTGTTCATTTGTTTTTCTTTTTTAAAAAAAGAAAATGCCTGCTATCTAGAAAAGACCCCATGATATGAAACAAAAGAAAACACACAATGGCAGCAAAAAAATACAAAATGAGATGCATGCAAAAGATTTAACAACAAACACTTGCATAAATCAAGCGCTTTAAACATTCAAAATTTAAAACTATGTTTTAGTGCCATTTTGACAGAGTGAGCATGAAATAATTCAGTATTGTAACAGATTTTGTATAAATTATTTCATTTATTAAATTTATTTTATTTTTGTTTATTAAAGTTTTATGCTGCCCATTTCATAAATACAACTGTAAATTATTCCTTTAGAATGCATACAATGCTGTATTTGTGATAAAGAATTTTACAAAAGGGATGAATATGGAAAAAGCGATGTATAAATATGACCCGGTCAACACTCCGTTCGTAAAATATGTATAATGAAAGAAAAGTTTTAATAAAACTTGTTCAACAAAAAAAAATGCATATTTGCATGGTTCTTTCAGGAGAAAATGCCAATTTTTATTTTTGCTCCAGGTTCAGAAACAGAAATTATGGTTTAACGGGCAGCATGAAGCCAAGTACTTTGCCAACATTTTTACTTCAGGGCCGTCTATAAACTTAACATTTAAGACCTAATTATAGGTTGCATGGACAGCAGCCTTATCATGGCTTTCAATTAAGCATGAAACTGCTAGTCATAATCTTTGACTGCTCAGGACTCGCAAAACAGCCGAAACAGCCGCTGCTGGTTTATTTAGATACTTGCTTGTTTCTCAGGTTAGCAGCATTTTTCCTCATTAACCAGACAAACGCATCCAGGAAACCCACAGCTTATTTTAAGTTGTCTTCTCAGCAACATAGGCTTATAATTAAGCAATAAGCATAGACAATATTACTGCGCTTAATGGAGCTTAATTGCCATTCTGCATGTTTGTGTGTTATGCATGTCTGCACGCATACGGATACATTAATAGGTCCATTCAAGGGAAGTCAGGGAATCGGCCATCATCAAAATTTCTTTGAGTCTTGAGAAGAAACTGTGTTGGGAACAACTGTACTGTAAAGATTATTTTGATTTGACTGTTCTTGAATCCAATGCATTGGATGGCTTCTTCAGCCAAAATGGTTATGAGGAAAGAGGACAGTTCTTTCAGAATTCATGGGTTGAGGGCAGCTGCCATCACATCAGCAGTGAAGATAGAGAGATCGGGTGACTGGTGGTTAGTGGAAATGTTTTGATCTGCAAGGAAAATAAAACAAAACCCCAACAAGCCACGGCTTCCTGTGACAGCCACAAGCTATGTAGATAGTTGGTCGTAAATCTGTTCCTTTGCTTGGGCAATTGCATAAGATATGTCTGCCTTAAACCAAAAGATAAACCACTAAAGAAATAATTAAAATGCCTACTTTCAAGATAGTGACCATGACCGTAGAATCAAAACCCCAACCCTTTTTTATGTGAATTTTATGACACATGCAAAAGAAGAAGAAAAAGACAAAGAAAAAGCAAGGCTTTTGCTGTGTGATTCTGACCACCGATTTGACTTTGAATGGCTTGCAGGCACCCCTGCCTCTTGCCACTAATGGTAGCAAGATCATTCTGCTTTTAATAAAACAAGCACCCATCTGTCAACATTTAGGATTGCTATGGCTGTGCACACTTCAAAAATAATTTAGGAAAGGTGCTTTGACCTGCAAGGGCAGCCCGCATTGATGTTTACTAAGCCAGTTGGTTGTTTCCCAGGCTTGGAATCATCTGCTTTAAAGAATTCACTGACTAAAGTTAATCTAATTTTTAAACAAGCATCATCTTCTCTTCCAGGCTTGCTGGAAGCCTGAACAAATTGAGGATATATTTTAGCAGGGAGGGGTTGCACAAGTACAAGGTCTGAATCACTTGTGAATCATTTTGGCAGTACTGCATGTCCATCTCTGATGACTTCTTGGCCTTCTATCTTTGTAGCAGAGTAAATTCGGAGTTTTTGGCTATACACCCCCTGCCATCCCTTTTGTTTGCTATGCTTACCTGTATTTTTCCTGCTGTTGCTGCTGGTCCCTCCAGTGCTACTCCCAATTTTCCTTCCTCCTACGCCATGGCAGCTATATTGCTCTTCCCTCTGATTATTTGAATGTACGCAGGCTCTAGCTTTGATGTTCTTCATATACTGTAATTTGTTTTGATTAATGGATTTTTCAAAGGTGTGGTGCTTCATCTTCATCCTCTGTTGATTAAGACCACCAGGTATCAGGTCATCTAGTCTATTTAATTCTACTAAACTTAAATTAATTATAATGCTGTTGAGTTTAAAACATGTCATAAACAAACCCAGCCATTGGTTACATAGCAACAATATAGTGTTGTTATTTTAACACGACTTGGCAACTTGCAAGGTTTTTTTTCCTAATTATAAGAAAGAAGAAATAGTAATTGCCAAACTTAATAATATTAAAATCGTGTAATAAAGTGTAGTGCAAATGAACGTATCTCCTGAAAAGTGCATTGAAGAATATATTTAAGAGCTTCCACTTACATTCTACAAGATTTCTTTTTGTCTGGGACATGACGTTGTTTGTGGATTGAATATTTTATGATCTTTCGTTCTACTTCGACAAATGTGCATGCTTTCCTCTCATATTTCATTCAGCAATTAAAATAATAATAATTAAAATATTTTTCTGCCCCCATATGCCCTAAGCAAGACCTGTTTGTTGTACATTCGGGCTCAAAATATATTGTTTTGAAATTAGTTTTATTTTTTTGTTTATTTCTTTAAGTATATTTACAGGACTTATTTGAAATGCTAATGGTATTTTGATTGTTTAGAGTTAGCTATATGCATCGGGGCAATTATGATTACGTAGTTCAGATAGTTGTCCCAAACTATTTACAGCTACTGAAGAATTGTGTGTTTTCTCAGGAATAGTTCCCACTGCCTTTGCGAGAGACAATGTGGCGTAGTAGTTTAAATGCTGGAATAAGAGTAGGAAAACACAGATTCTAATCCTCTTTTAGGCAGAGAAGCCAAGTGAGTGACCCTGGAACACTCACACATTCTCTCAGCCACAAAACAGTGCCTCTGCAAAAGCTGGTTTAACAACAAACTCTTCATTCATCATGCATTGATGACTTTGCTAGGCAAAGTGCACTACAAGCAAGCAGCCCCTGCAACCAAGTGGAACCAATTTTAGGAAAAAGATTTCCCACTGTTGTAATGAGTCTTGTTTAAAGGAAAGAATATATAAGGTTGTGGCTGTAGCTTCTCTGACATTTTAGTTACGGAATAAAACAAGTGGTTTGAGGTTTAGCTTATAATATTAAAAAAGATTAGATGCAATATTTAAGAGATTTGTCAACCCCAGCTGACATCAGGAAGCCTGCCATCTTGAATGTTAGAGAATGAATCATAGTTTTAAAGAGATACTTTTCAAATGGCATTTTATGCCAAATATAATGAGAATTTATTGCAAAAATAGTGCACAAACATATAACTTGGTCTTCATACATTTTAGATAACGACTTCACGTGGCATATACGTACTTGTAGGTTTGATTACAAATTTTAATAGTGAAAATAAAATTATAAAATAAAGGGAAACAAAAATGGGTACAAGTCCAATTCTTCTGCTTAAAATCATTATTGGGCACTCCCCCCCCCCGCTTTGTTATCTAATTTAAAGAAAAACAGAAAACCAATTTGTTGCTGATTTAATTTAACAGATTAGGTAAGCAATATAATAACAGAAACATTCTAGATTTCTTACAGAGTTTTCTGAGGTATAAAACTGAATCTATTCTGTTATATTATTATTTCCTCCCATGTAATACAGAGAGAGAGGGAGGGAGGGAGGGAGGGAGGGAGGGAGGGAGGGAGGGAGGATTGACCTAACAA
>JANHZT010008399.1:120167-137290 GCA_032468215.1 Stegonotus admiraltiensis | reverse complement strand
CTGTACTTGTGTTCGAACAACTACTAAGAAAGCTCATTAGTAGTCCTTAATTAGTAAACTAAGGTTTGTACGGACTTCGTGTGCGCTGCGATCTTTCGGGTCCATAGCTGGGGCAGAACATGTTCTACTAACTTGTTTTGTATGGTTTAATAGAGAGTAGCAGTTATGGATCTTTCTGAACTTTGAGAAAGTAATCTACTTAGAGACCAAAATAACAAACAAGGAGGTTGAGCTAGACAGGCATATCTGTCACCAATTTATTGATTGCCCCATGCTGAAGAAAAGGGCTTGCCAGCAAAATTATAAAAGTTGTCAATATGGCTGGCATGAACTTAACCAGAAAAATTGCCCAAGAAACAATATATTTATTATCTAAACAGTCTTTTGCTTTCACACATACATACTGTTATAGAGGATGGTCTGATATTACACTGCAGAATTTTTAAGTTCTACCTTGAGGCAAATCTCATACTTACTAGCAAAAATGAAAGTGTGAAATGCTTTTTAATGTATATTTAACAACAGATAGTCTGGTGATTACTGATGTGTATTCTCCCTGGACTTTTCCTTTGCTATCAAAAGGTAATATTAAAACACATTTTTACACATTTATGATATCCACAGTGATCAGATGTTTACTTTTAAAAATGCTTGGTATTAAAAGTGGTAAAAAGTCATCATGTTTTCACTCTAACCAAATTTAGTTTACACAGGAACAGCAATTCCATGAATAAAAACAGTAAAATTTGCCATTTTTTTTAAAAAAAAATGGTTATTATAAAATTAAATTTTAAATCTTTCTTGAGAAGATGAAAAAATATATTAAAGTTTTCCTTAATATTTTATGATGTCTTTTTAAATTTCCACCTCAATTATAATGTCTAGCTATATATTATATTTATTAATTTGCTTAAAAAAGCAAACCTTCCAAATTGCATATCAAAGACATAAACTGCATGTCATTAAATGTATATTTCAAATATTTCCTGTAGTGACACCGTTTAACAAGGATTGAAGGTACAGTCCGTGACATTTTGATTCAATGCATAGTGAGAGATTACCTTCTCTTATTAATGAATGTTAATTGTATGGTATATAAGCATTTATTGTTTAAAAAAAGATCTCTTAGTTTAGGTCACAAGAGATATTATTGACAATAGCCCAGTTCACAAAAACCAGAAGTTTACACTAATGTTTGTTCTAACACGATTAAACCACTCTGTTTCTTTTCCTTCAATTATTATGTTTGCTTGGTAGCAAAGTTTGCTTTCAACAAAGTGTTTGCATGTAGTATTCAGAGCTTAGTGTTTGATGAGCAGTCAGAACAGCACTTTCAATCGAAATCGATAATTATGCAGAATCAATAAGGTTTTCTTCTTTTGTGTTTGTCTTTGTTGTTTCTTTGATATGGCCTCTAGGATGCTGCAGGCAAAGTGCTGGACCGCTGGGCCATCATGTCCAGGGAAGAAGAGATTATTACCCTTCAGCAGTTTTTGAGGTTTGGAGAAACCAAATCCATTGTGGAGCTGATGGCAATTCAAGAAAAAGAAGGGCAAGCCGTTGCTGTTCCATCTTCAAAGACAGACTCAGACATACGGACTTTTATTGAAAGCAATAATCGAACCAGGAGCCCAAGTCTCCTTGCTCACTTGGAGAACAGCAACCCTTCCAGCATTCATCATTTCGAAAACATCCCAAACAGCCTAGCATTCCTGCTACCATTTCAATATATAAATCCAGTCTCCGCTCCACTACTGGGCTTGCCGCCGAATGGGCTCCTGCTGGAACAGCCAACGCTGAGACTGCGTGAGCCAAACCTTTCAACTCAGAATGAATTTAATGAAAGCAGTGAATCTGATGTTTCCCCAGCCCCTTTCAAGAATGAGCAGACCTCCAGCAGGAATGCCTTGACCAGCATCACCAACGTAGAGCCCAAAAGCGAACCAACTTCCGTTTCCCCTGTTCAGACTTCGACCCCTGTCAGTGATTTATCCAAACCTGAACATACAAAGAGCTCTTTCAGGATTCACAGAATGCGAAGGATGGGCTCAGCCTCACGGAAAGGAAGAGTCTTTTGCAACGCGTGCGGGAAAACCTTTTATGACAAGGGGACCCTGAAAATCCACTACAATGCAGTCCACCTTAAGATCAAACATCGATGTACGATCGAAGGTTGCAACATGGTCTTCAGCTCCCTTAGAAGTCGCAACCGCCATAGTGCTAACCCCAATCCCCGACTTCATATGCCCATGTTAAGAAACAATCGAGACAAGGATCTCATCCGTGCTACATCCGGTGCTGCCACTCCTGTTATAGCAAGTACAAAATCGAATCTAACATTAACGAGTCCGGGGCGACCTCCGATGGGTTTTACCACTCCCCCATTAGATCCTGTGTTACAAAATCCTCTTCCTAGCCACCTCGTATTTCCCGCTTTAAAGACTGTACAGCCAGTTCCTCCTTTTTACAGAAGTTTACTTACGCCTGGAGAGATGGTGAGTCCTCCCACCTCGCTACCAACTAGTCCATTGATGCCAGTAACTGGCACAATGGAACAGTCTTCTCTCCCTTCAGAATCAACACTGCCCGCAGGCATCATGCCCCTCCAAGAAACAAGTGCTGACCTCGCCCCTAAGAAAAAGCCACGAAAATCAAGCATGCCTGTCAAAATAGAGAAGGAAATCATTGACACAGCCGATGAGTTTGATTATGAAGATGAGGAAATTAATGATAACAGAAGCTTAACTCATGATGGTGGTCATGACAATCATTGCCATTCTCAGGAGGAGATGAGCCCAGGGTTGTCTGTGAAGGACTTCTCAAAAAATGGGCAAAACAGGTGCATTTCAAGGACAGAGCTAAGAAGGACAGATAGTATGACATCAGATGACCAAGAGCACGAGAGGGACTATGAAAATGAGTCTGAATCCTCAGAGCCAAAACTGTGTGAGGAATCCATGGAAGGGGATGAACACATGATCCATGAAAGAAGTAGCAAGTCTATGATGAACCATGAAAGGCCGGATGAAAACCACAATGATGCTTCCCACCCCGGTGAAATTAAAGTCAAGGAAGAGTTTACAGACCCTACATATGAGATGTTTTACATGAGCCAATATGGACTTTATAATGGAGGCAGTGCCAGCATGGCTGCTCTCCATGAAAGCTTCGCTTCATCATTCAGTTATAGCCCCCAGAAATTCTCTCCAGAAGGCGATTTGTGCTCGAGTCCAGATCCCAAGATCTGCTATGTGTGCAAGAAGAGTTTCAAGAGTTCCTACAGCGTGAAACTCCATTATAGGAATGTTCACTTAAAAGAGATGCATGTCTGCACAGTGGCTGGCTGCAATGCTGCTTTCCCCTCTCGAAGAAGCAGAGACAGGTTAGTAAATATTGAATTTATTAACTGATTTTCTGGGGCTGTCTTTTTCTTAAGCCAAAGCCTAAGCAAGCCAAACGTAGGCTTTATACTGAATATATTTAAATGATATGGACGGCATATTCCTTTAATATAAGACTAGGTAAGCAACCTGGTAGCCTCTAGATATTTTTATTATAATTCCCAATCCGCATATCAGTGGGCAGTGATAACGGGAGTTGTCATACAAAAATAACTAAAGGATACCACGTTGCCTTTCCTCGAACCAAGAAATCTTTCATTAGCTTGGTTTCTTGCTTTTCTTGATCTCTAGATCTGTATGCAAACACTGAACCATCACATTATATAATGAAATAGAAGTGCAAATATAATAGGACTGTAGGTTCTTCACTGCTTTTCTGTGTATCTTAATTAACTGTTCTTTCAATTGGTAAACAAAGCTCCCATTTCTCAGGGTGATTATTTCTATATTCCATATAGACCATTCATGCGTAGGAGAATGTAAATATGTTGAATCGATGAAGAGACAGTAGACAAAAATGCATACATATTCCTGTGTACACAGATAGTACTGTTAAATTCATTTTTTTCTTTACCCAAGTATTTGAAAGTTGCTATTTCAATTTTGAACAGTGGCATGAAAACTCTTAAAACCTAAGCCAAAACAAGTGGTGACCACTGATGATAGATTTTAGCATTTCAGGAGGGTACCTGTGAAGCATCCTATTAATAATCAACATGCATGATAATGATGATGAAATGCAGGCTTGTAGATTTGGACAAACCCCATTAAATGAATTAAAGGAGCAATTTGATGTAGAGTCTTTTATTCATACAGGTGTGAATACAGTATACCTTGCAAGGTATGTAAATCCCAATTCATTCAGCTAAGCACTACCTACACATAAACAAAGAGGAACTCAGACATATTTTTAAAATTAATAAGGACCTTTTCTTCTGCTGGACATTTAGATGATATCACATAACAGTTATGCTACATCAAGTCTGAAATAGTTTAGTTTAAACAGAAGCAGCTGGCTCTAAATAGTTTAGTTCCTTTTTTATTCCAAAAAAGTAAGGTAAATGGAATTTGCCAAAGTGGGTCAGTGGCAGGCTAACACAGCTTTTCTATACTTATGGATTTAAACACACATAAACTTATACATACAGCAAATATGCAACACATATTCATGCATACATATAAATATAACATTAAAAAAAAACCAATAATGCTGCTCAGAGAATGTTAATTAATACTGGAGCATAATCAGTTGGTGTTCACACAATATCGGTATGCCACAAGAAAAAGAAACTGCTTTATAATCTGTTGGACCGCAATCAGTTCCTATGTCTTGCTAAGTGAAATTGGTTTAAATTATTTAGTGGCAACTGATAATAAAAAATGTGTTTCTGATCTTCTCTCACCACATTTCAGCTACAGTTTTCTTTTTCACCCACATTATGCTTTTCAGGGAATTCCCACACTTCTTACAGTTTAATCCTAGTTTCTTTTAATTAGCTTTGGCTAGTCTGCATGCTGTTCTATCTTGCAAGGCCAGAGGGAGAGATAGACTGAACAGGTGGAACTGAAGTATGGCCTGCCACCACCCTCCAGCTTTCAACAATGGATGAGCAAAAAAGAAAAATCTTTATTTCATTGGGCAGTTATTTGCATGGTGCCCTTGACATACATCCCAAAACAACAGAATTCTTACAGTGCAAAAATTGGACATCCCTCATTTTAGGTGATTATCTGAACTGTAGCAAACTACGTTTACAACTGTTTAATATTTAAAACTAATAGCAAAATATTAAAAATGGCCAGGATTCAAAAAACTATGAAATGGATTCCTGATTAGACTCTGCCAGTGGGAAATAACCTGCTGTTTTGGGGGGAGAAGTGTATATGTATATTTTAAAGGGCCAGGAGTTTGCAAAGAATTTTGAAGTAAACATGAAAAATAAGTGATCATTTAAAAGTTAATCATTTCAATATACTAGATCCCTTGTGTGAAGTAAAGCCAGTTTTTACGTCCTGATCTTTCTTTACTTGGAAATAAATTCCAATATATTCTCGTTAGCTATGTAAAGGCATAGTTAACACTATGATGTTACTCTCTCTGGAATCAGAATTACAATGTTCTAAAATACAAAATTTATTTTTCTCTCAGTCACAGTACATAGATATAGGCACTTGCTTCCATTCTAACAGATGTTCTGGATTTCTAAAATTATAGTGATAAGTGAACTTCAGACATGTAAACTATGTTATGCACTAAGAAGTAAAAAGTAATGCTTACCTTTTTTTTAACTAATAAAAGAAGACTTTCACAATTTAAATTGTGACAATATAAATTTCAAAAATCTAGTCAGTTTAGCAAAAACACTGGTAGCTTTTGCATACATTTAAGAAATAAATCATAAGCACACTTATTTTTTAATGTATTGTTTCACAGCCTTGATGTTAACCATAATTGGGAGTTAACTGGACAAGAAAAGATAATATGATGAAGGAAAGTTACTTTGGAATTTAGTGGTGATCTTACACTTGGTTGCAACACAACGAATTTTGAAAATTCTAATTTAAGAATATATAAATGCATTTGAGGTTAAGAATTAATGTTTCATTATTAATTCTTCAGTTCAACATTAAACTTGTTATTGATTCTAAATGGGCCTTTGAAGTATTATTTAGCTTAATGACCTTTTCTATGAGGTAAGATTTTTTTCTTAACTTTCTGAGAAAAATCTTATGACCTGTCTGGTCTTTTAGCAAACAAAGGAAGCATTGAATGTACAGTGTCTTACTTCATTACCAAATAAGTAGAGGAATAATAATTGAAAGGGAGTGAATTTAAATCATCTTAACAGGCATTAGAGCCTAGTTGAAACCATTCTAACATATTGTAACAGAAGTGTGACACTTCTAATGTAATTTGTACAGAAGAATGTCAAATCTTATCATTCAATCTAAGATACTATTTACTGTATTTACCATTAAATCCAACATTCTATACTACTACTATTCTGTAGTAGTAATTGCATCGTTTTTCAATGGTGCATAACCATATTTATTAAAATATAATGTAATCTTTCAACAAATAAATTCTTAACAGAAAAAGAAGACAGTTATCACAAAGAATAAGCTTGTGACCATGTAGGGTTATTTTTTTAAAATATCACGCATTAAAAATGATAAAAAGAGACTTAAATGTTAAGCACTGATTATACTTTTTTCACTAATGTCTTATTTATTCTTCAAGGCATATGGCCGCCTCTCCTATTCAGTCTGCTTTAACAACTATGGACCTGAACATTCAGAATGGCATTTGATAACTGGCTTTGATTCTAGCCATTCTTGTTTACCCACTTGTCGTATGGATAACATGATTTTCATTATGACCCCAAGGGTTCCTTAATAAAAACACAGGGTCTTATTTAAATTGGTGTCTTCCAAGGAAATCTTGAACTTCAGCTTCAGAGAAGCCTTGGATAAGTAATGGGTAGGCAATATAATTTGTCAGTGGCCTATTTGAGATTAGGATGGCCATAGACTTTGCAACTATTTAGAGCTAGATGCCCACAAGGGGGTTCTCAAATATTTAAACATTGAAGAAATGTTCATCTTTCATGTTGATCGTTATGAAACGTGCCAATAATTTAATATCCATTTTCTAATGCTATCAGCAATTGGCAGTGTAAATCTTCCTTGTTACTCGCATCTAGGTCATGACTTCTGCACGGTCAGACATGGTACTTCACCTTTTCAGTTCCTGGATTCCTGCAAAATAAATACATCTGCACTACCACGGTTAACTGCTTCAAGTTACAAAGGAAGCAACTTGATGCATTGCCTCTCTCTGAGTAAAGGATGCTAATTGTTAACATTTTTCTTTAAATTTTCACAGAACAAAAAGCATGTGTGTTTGTCTGCAAGGTGGGAAAGGTGATTCAGCCCCCTGAATAAATTTAAAAACAAAATAATATTTGCTCAGGGTGACTTATAAATAAATATGAGGCAACTATTGGTGCCAAGTGTGATTCTGCCATTAGGTTGCTAGTTAAATCAGTCCAGATTTAAACTTGTAAACTCCTTGATTTGTATGGAGAAAGACATCTGGATTGGGTTTATTAAAATCTGCTGATGTTTCCAGAACTAAATTTGTGTGGATATAGGCCTCTGGGTAGTTAGATCAAGAAAGCGGAAGCATGCGACTTGCTTATCTAGTTACCTGACTTCCAGCCCTGTACAGGTGTGCTTGAATAAATTAACATTAAATACGTCCGATGAGCCACTGCATACATTATCAACAAAGGTGAAGATGTGAACAAATACTACCTACCTCCTGTTATCACCTCTTAAACACCACAGCAGCCATCCCCTCCTCCTTTTCCATTCATCCCGCTAGCTTTTGAAACTTAGAAAGTTAACTTTTGGAAACTGCTTTCCGAACAAATCTATGCGATTTTTGAGGAGCCCATCAGTACTTCTAGAAAGGAGGTGCTTTAAAGTAGGTGGTGGTGACTTTAAAGGCATGCGTAGTTAACTGTGACTTAACAGGAGAAAATATAGCACTTGAAGGTGTTAGCTGCTTGCGTAACAATGTAATAAAATAATTTAGAAGTGCCTCTTTTCTTTTTTGAAAACTCTACATCCTCAGGCACACTTTCAGTTGTGCTGTAGCTTGAAGCCATTTCACTGGCGAGTCGGGACTGCTCAGCAAGGCGAGGAATTTGTTTCTAGCCTTGCCAAATCAACCCTACAATCAGGCAGTGTCTTCTGTTCATAATGTCTTCTTTCTGTGATTAGTTAATTTTCTAACTTCATAAGAAAAGGAATCAGAAGTAAATAATGGCTGGCTTTGCATCTTTTTTTTCCCCTGCTGCATTCCTCTTCTTCTACGAACAGTTTGGTCTGAAAGCGGATAGGGAATTCTATTTTCTTAAAATTCTTGGCAAAATGGGATAGCTTTATCTGAGATCCTCGGTGACTGATTGGAGAT
The DNA here is from genome assembly GCA_032468215.1 of Stegonotus admiraltiensis. Classification (NCBI taxonomy): domain Eukaryota; kingdom Metazoa; phylum Chordata; class Lepidosauria; order Squamata; family Colubridae; genus Stegonotus; species Stegonotus admiraltiensis. The sequence goes on along the minus strand of JANHZT010008399.1, from coordinate 128,908 downwards.
AAATGAACTGCAGAATTCTTCATCCACTGCCCCAAGTGAATGCCTTTTCTTAACTGGATGAAGGCATATGTAGTTCACTATAATCACATAGATTTTCTTCCCCCACGTGGTCTCGGTTAAATCTCTCTTAGTGATGTAGCACGCCATTTGCAAACAGTTTGCAGATATAGTTGAAAAGTATAATATAAAATATAGAAGCCATTGCTAATGTTAGTAGCGGCAGAAGGTGAAGCCTTCCCGAAAAGCTAGGGGAAGTAGGATGAGGTAGGACCAAGCTTTTTAAGTTGTATAAAATCCATTCTTCTTCTTACAAGGGTAAGCAGAGAAATAATGAAGTTGGTTGAATAACGAAGTGGATTGTTCGGTATTTGTTTGCGGTGTTAGAACAGTGTCTAAGTTGACAACTAGAAGCAATTTGACTGAAACCAGACATTTTTTAAACAATGCCATCCTGTCATATAAGTTGATATTGCAGGAAATTTAAACTAAATTATGATGTTAATTGCATTTCTCAGAGAGTTGGGGGTGCTTTCCTTGAAATTTAATGAAGACCATGCATACTGATGCAGAAGAAGATAATAGAATAGAATTAGAATAGGAGAAATTTTGTTTCAAAAGGTGGGTTTGGGCTGTAGGGGATTGGAACTAAACATATATTATGCTATAAAGATTAGGATGGTCAGCAGAAGTGAGAGATTGATTAAAAGCACTCCTTAAATAAAGCCATATATGAAAGACATTTTAATCAGGGTCCTATGTTCCACACCCTTTCTTTCAGATCAGAATTACATTTGAGGTGCATAATATGACACCACCACCCAAAAAGTGGTCTGGAAAAAAAAATCTTCTCTTGATGCTGAGGTCAATGCTGTATCACTCTTACATCTTTTATTTCTGTGAGTCTGTCCTCCCCACCCCCAATAATAGCTGTTAAGACCCCCTATTAAAAACTCAATATTTACATAGCATTTTACAGTTTACTGAAGTATCCCATTGCCTTTATTGCTCTATAAATGAGCAGTTATTAGACAGTACTATAATATCAACTAAATATCAATGGCTAGTAAAAATATCAGTCCTAAGCTGGAGCTTTGGGAGGCAAATCCTTTTAATGAGATTTGAAAGGAGCTGATTCTTTTCTAGGTTCAGAAATTTTCAGATAGATATTCTAAGATCAACATTATTGAGAAGATCTTCTCTTGAATACAGGAGAATTTAACTGTCTAACGTATATTTTCCCTTAAAAGATGTGAACTCTTACATAAACAGAAAAGCTTTTCCCCACAAAAACTTTTAATTTGTCCTAACTAGTATGTTACACATGGATGCGGTGGCTCAGTGGGTAAGACGCTGAGCTTGTCGATCAGAAGGTTGGCAGTTCAGCGGTTCGAATCCCTAGCACTGCATAATGGGGTGAGTTTCTGTTACTTGTCCCAGTTTCTGCCAATCTAGCAGTTCGAAAGCACATAAAAAAAATGCAAGTAGAAAAAAAGGTACCACTTTGGTGGGAAGGTAACAGCACTCCGTGTGCCTTCAGCATTGAGTCATGCCAGCCACATGACCATGGAGACGTCTTCGGATAGTGCTGGCTCTTTAGCTTAGAAACAGGGATGAGCACTGCCCCGAGAGCCGGAAATGACTAGCACAACATGTGCGGGGGAACCTTTACCTTTACCTTTAGCATGTTACAAATATATAAACCATAGCCTTAATTTAAAAAAAGCCTTTTTTTTCCTGTAAAATTGAAAGAAGGTCAGACTGGGATTCACTTGAACAACATTTTGCACTGGTAGCTATTCGTTTTTATAAAGTTTCTAAATTCCAATTTCCATATCAAATATGAATTTCAAATTATGAAATTCATGATAGATTCCAAAAGTGTTGACTTGTAGGTTATGAAGTTCCTTTACTTTTGAAGTCCTTGCCAGAATAGTTCTTTCTTTTATTTATTTATTCATTCATTCATTCATCTCAATCATTTTGTCCCATAATTAAACTTGACATCAAAATATATATTAAAAAAAAAAGATAAGTCAAGTTGTATGTCTGTACATCTCAAGGACTGTTTTTATACAGGTTTATGCCTGCAGTCCTTGAAATGTCTTTTTAAAGATTGAGCATGAGAAGAATCACATGATTAGTTGCATAGACATTTTAGAAGTTCGTGAGATACCAAGATTTCTTAAGAAAGGGTGCCCATTCAGTGAATTCGGAAGGCAGCAGCTCTGCTGGAGAAACCTCAGAAGTTTGATAACCATATATAGAAACAGCACTTATTCTACAGGCTTTTTAGCCTATACAGTCACAAAGGGGGCACAGCAGGGTCACTTGGCTCAGTAGTAATTGTGTTTTACAGACTTCGAAAGCAATTGGCTCAGTCAGTCCCAATTCAATAAAAGTGGAAAGCGAGAGCACTTTTGTTCTTCTCCTTCTCCTTCTTTTTTTTTTTTACTCGAAATTATTTCATTCAGCAGTCTGTCTTTTTTATTACCAGGACTTGACATTAGCACTCCAAGCTATATTAGCATCCATTTCAGCAGTTCAGTAATGGTATTAAAAAAACACTTAACTTCAACGGTGAATGGTTGTATGACAGTGCCATAAAAATCCACATTAAAAAAAATCGTATGTATTTGTCTCTGAATTTTTTTTTACTTGTTTAACCACTTCAAAACTGTGTTGTCATTTATATAGACTTTCCCTCTAAAGAAACATGCTTGAATACCATGAATTTTCATGCCCCTCTGTTCCCCCAAAAGTCAGAAACCATTTTAAAAGTAAAACATGGGGACTGAAATATATGCTGTGTAGGTATTAGAGAAGAATAGGACTGCATTTATTTTGTCTCTACTGATGTCACACACGTTAAATGCCTATTGGGTTCAAAAAGTAATTAAAAGAGAAGGAAACTTTAATGGCATGTGACAGAAACCAAGGGAAAAAACAATCATCTCCAAATATCAGAGATGAAGATTTTGATTATCTTGCATATTTGGGAGATTTTTTTGAACCTGGCATCCTCTTTTTATTTCTATCTGGAAGGAGACCTTAAGTACCTTGGCAGTCTTGAAGCTTATAAATGACAACATCAGGTTCTAAATTTTGATTAAACATTCTGTAATTAATCAATAGTAGATATGAAGCAGTTGTTGGGGTCCAGAGCTGTAAAAAGCTTGAGACATAAAACATTACAAAGTAATTAGAGTGTGCTTCTTCACAAGAGAAAGGATTGCCTTCAATAAAGAGGTAAATGATAGCACCGTGTTTATTGTGGACGTAGGTAGCCAGTGCAATATGATAAACTGCAGGAGATACACATATCAGTAATCATCTGCATTATTAGTGACATTAATCATAATTCTAAAAATATGACAGCAGCTGCCAACTTTTGACCAATTTTCCTTCTGCATGCCATTATAACTTCACTAACAGACTGCAGAGCCCCTGTGTGTGTGGCAGTTTTGCATTGAGAATGGAAGGTTAATTATATTTCAGCTGCTGATTCCTTCTCTCCTTGGAAAAGCCTTTGCACTTTGACAATCCCAAAAGCTCACTGCTGTTAAAGCAGTGAAACTACTTTATTGAAATTTTCTTTGTTGGTCAGGAATGAGTAGATGTGATATAAGCATCAGTCTGGGACAGTTGCTTACAGTTCATGCTTCAGAGTAGCCTCAGAACAAAAACTCAATTTTTATTTCCTTGGCCTCTGAGGTATAGTTTTTTTTAAAAAACAACAACAAAAAATCAAAATTTCTCCAAATTTAATATCCAATAACAAGAGATGTATGGAGCAATCCCATTAAAAGTTGGGGACCAAAACTGGCATAGATATATCTCTGCTGATAATCAACTACTAAAGCTTAGGTAGGCAATTACTAAAATGTTTTTTAAAATCTGCATAAGGAAACAGTAGATCAGAAATCAAACCACTATGCAACTAGCTGTGCTTTAGAAATATTACCACACTATTCAAATTTAAATACTTGCAAAAATAGTTTAGCATCTAAATAAACAATATTTAACTTTTGAAATTAGTCGTCAGATTTTGTTTCTTCATGGCCACAACACACTTCATTGTTAAAATATCACTTCAAGTCAAGAACTTTTGACTTTTAATATTATTCCTGTAATTTGAAATCTAGTCTACATAATTCATTCAAATTCCTTTCTAACTAGGAAATACATGGTTAAATTATTCCCAATATAATAACCTTAATTCAAGATAGATCAAAACTTTCTCAAAGTTCATCACTCCTTAACTGATTCATGAACTGAGCCTTCAGAATACACACAGTTCCATTTCTCAAATAATCTCAGTGCTTTTCATCAGCCATTTTATGTTTCTGGCTGTGAGGCACTGAACCAAGTCAAGGTGCATACACACATGTGAATAAACTTTTCAACTCACAGTGCATTCCAGAAATGGAAGACATTGTTATAATCTCTTTGGAAAAGCTGTATGTGAGCACTTCTGCACAATTTGTGAAATTACTGCAGCTGGTTAATGTGAAATATATGTCATTTCTTTATCAACATGCTGTGCAATTCCTTAAACCAGGTTGGTAACTCTGTGGTATAATGATGTATGTAGGCAGCTTAACTGCCTTTTGAGTAGCACAAACTAGTATTTCAAACCAGAAAATAACAGATTTATTGCATAGGACCTATAATACAAATGTATATAGGTAGCACATTAATGTCTATAGTATCATATGGCTTTAGTGCCAATAGACTTGGGAGTCAAATACTATGGATGGAGATGTCAGGAAATTTATTTACTGTTTCTTTCTAAAAAAAAATTGTGACCTACCTATTCTTCCATTTAATGGAGCTTGAATTCAGAAATTCCTAAATATTGCAAGAATATTCTTAGGAGAATAAATTGGCATGAATTTTGGACCAAGTATTTTGCTCTAAAAACCAGAGTTCAAATGATCTTCCATGCAATAAATCTCAGGAACTGGTATTCATTAAAAAAAGAATTTGGCCTTTCATGGATGGCATGCAGAAGATCCATAAAAGCCACTGAAGCCACTCTCTTCAGGTATGTATGAATCACTTGTGTGCAGATAGCTTGCAAACATTCTGGAGACGCGGAAAGAATTGATAATCTCAAACAATTACCAGTAACTAGGACTGCTAATTATAATTAAGTTAGCCTGCTGCCAACTGTGTATAAAGCTGTGATCTAAACACAGTGCATATTCTACACAATTCCTTAGCTTATTTTAGCAAAGCCTGGTCCCTTTTTTCCTTTACATGACACTGACTAATTTGGGATGTTCTAAACTCTCCCCACCACCACCGCTTTCTTCCTTTATAATGAGATAGTTTGCATTAAGCCAGCTTGTAAAGTGTAAGCTTGAAGTGCAACATTTCCACATTTGGGAGTAACTCTGGCAACTGGTCCAGTGGTAAGGCTTTTTGTTTGTAATGTCTTTTGATCTTAACGAATGACAATAATAATATATTAAGATTATGTCTTGACCTTAAGCACATTCAGCTGTTGAAAAATGTAATTCTGTTCACACCATCAGAATCATTTCATTTAACACCTCAACAGGTATGTGTTGAATTTCCAAGTCTTGCTAGAGTGGGGAACTTGATTTTGCAAGAAGCTGTGCAGACAAAAAAGGCCCAGTCAAGAGAAAATACCCTGGTAAATTCAGAAAAAAACCATTTGCCCCAGGGGAATACACGCAGTCGGCACAGATGTCATATTGATATTAATGCTTGGGAGCGGCGTTTTGAGGGATAAAAATGGCTTCCCTTTTGCTCTGGCCTGGCATTTTGTATGCAAACAGCTCAGCCGCCTCTGCAGTTATACCCAATAATTCTCCCCAACGTTTCCCGACTTACAACATTTATATAGTTGCAAAGTGGAGTAAACAAACCATCTGTTTGGCTTGACCATATATGTCACGCTCTCTTATTAGCATATTATGATTCATTTAGTAAACAAATTTGGTGATTTTGCTCATGTCAAAGTCAGAGGGAGCTCAGAAGATGATTAACATTCCTGGGACAGGCACGCTAATACATCGCTTCCTCCTCAACAGCTAAGTGGCTCCTCGGGAGAATTGCTCCTTGTTGACAAGAAGAGACTGTCAATTTTGTTTGCCTGCCACATTATGGGCCGTAAGGGGATGGGGGAATCCAGAGAGTGAGAAGCAGCAGAGGCAGCAGCATCCTTCACTGCAGAGTGAGAAAGACCGCCTAATTCTGATAAATGGCCCACCCCAACACATCCTACCTGTTATTACAACAGACGTGCCATATCTGTGCAGTAAATTAGCTAAACCCCTAAAGAGTTTGGTGAGAGCTTATCTCCAAGTGAATAATTTGAGCGGAGAGGGAGCTGCCTTCGTGACCGGTGTGAATGATTGGTTTCATATTGAAAGGGGTTGGTAATGACTTAAGTTCCACATCTTGAATTTGCAAGAATTTTGCTTGTTCTTCATTTCCTGCATTTAATAAGCGCTTCTTTACTTCTTTTTTTTTTAATAGGTGCTGAACTGTTTTTTACCTTTTGGATTTTCTCCCTATAAAAGGTTAATATTTTCTCAGATTCTATGCCATTTGTAAAAGCTTTAGTGACCACTGTTGCTCGTGGTGCTGGGGGTTGAACTGTAATTTCATTGAGGGGCTCAATATTCTGTCAGCAAATGCTGCTTGAAATAGGAGTAATGAAAATCCTTCCCATTAAGCATCATCAGTTATGGAAACATCTGATGTTGAACCCTGCAGAAAAGAAGAGGATGCACATATATTTTTTTGTGAGATTCATTTGGATAGCATTTTTTGTCAGGGTTGAAAAGACAGGACTAAAGAGAGAATTCATGAAAACCAAGATAAGAAATAGTTTTGTTATTTCTGAGTTTCAGTCTCTATTCATAATTAGCCCAACTCTTATTATCATACTATCATTATGTTTTCAACAATGCAGGGAAAACAGGGTATATATGGCACACAGGAAAGAATTGAAGTATCATACCATGTTGCTCTGTACATAGGATACCTGGTCTTATACTACTGTGGCCAAAAGGGAAAAAGCAATCAGTTAAATATAAAGCATGAAGGTTTGCCACTTTTTCAAGCAAAAAACAAACCAAACTTGTTTTATTTACATTTCACAGAATAACTTTAAAACATAGTTAGAACCTGTATTTATGTTGTTGATCTTCCGCAGGAATTCATCAACTATTTACCTTGAATAGTGAACTGCATCATGAATATTCCCTCTAGTAAGCTGTTTTGAATTTTAGGCCAAAGTAAATATGCAAGGATAAACAAAGCAAAGACCAAACTACTGCAATTTATATGGCTTTAGCGTAAATGTCTTTTAGCCACCCACTTTTGGCAAAAATGCAGGGAAAGGAGCATTTGATGATGTATGCTACATATCTAAAGGCAAGCAAAATTCATTTTAGGCAATCTTTAACTCTGGAGGACACATATCTACAGCATTATGTCAAGAAGCAGAACATTTAAATTCTCCCAAGAATCAGAAACGTGTCAGATGCCGAAATGATTTCCCTTACTTTTTTTGTCTTGTGTTGTATTTGCTACAGTATGATTGGCCCTGCTGTTTTTTCCTTCTTTCTTCTTTAAAGCTCGTGTATATCTTGCCTAAATCAAGAAAGCTTCCAGTAACAAGAAGAGTGACTGATTTGAGAATGTCAGTGGATCTAGCTGTGCAGTTTTCCAGAGTGAAATGAATATGATCTGTATTTGGCTACAGATGTCACCTTCAGAGAACATCATAAGCTTAAGAAAAGTATCCCCCAAGTTGATTTCCATTAATACTTGGAAAAGCCTCTAGGAATGCATTTCTCCCCCTGCCCTGCCCCCAAGACCACCCCAGGTAGGCCAAAAATTCAGGCCCTTCCATTGAGTGCCTCCCTTCCTTCTCCCAAGCAAGAGTCCTTCCTAGATTTAAAAGCATTGGGCTGGCTGAGAAAAAAGCAAAAAGTGAATAATTGAAAGAGCTTACACTTCTGCTTCTGATTGAATATGGAGTTGCACAGAGTTGTGTTTTTATTAACTTTGCAGCACCTTTTTTATGTACCGGGGCTGTAGTGTTTTCAGAAATTAGATTATATAACTGCAAAGTAGTAACTAAATAGAAGGATTTAGACCACTTGCATGTCAGAAAATGATTGGGGAAAATGTGCACACTCTGCACAAACCCATGATGCATAGAAAAATTAACACTGCCTTAAAAAAAAATAACAATGGATGGCCTTAAGATTGGGGAAACTAGAAGTGAAGCAAAGCCAAAACTGCCAGATTCAGGATTTCAAATCAATGTCTCAAAGTATACATTGGGGTATGAGGAATTAAATTGAGAAAGTCAGAATCCATATGTCAGATATTTTGGACATTTGCTGCAATATACTTTTAGGAAGTTAGAAAAATGAGTAGGTTATGTTAATACAGTACCTTGATAAATATTATCTATTGTATTAACTGCTTTAATTGCTATTGTCTCCTTGAGGAGCCTTTGGAGCTGTTAGTTTTGTGATATATGTTATGGTTTGTGAGACAGATTTATTCACTGTGGATCGGTGTTGTGCTGGTTTAAGTCTTTGTTGACCCTGATATTCTGCAGGATTTCTTGATTTTGTAGAACAAGGGTAGGTCACCTGTGGTCTGCATGCTCTGTTGTCCCTGGAGCGCCAAGATAGTTCTGCCAAAATTTAGCAGCAAATCATCAAATAGGAGCAGTGAAATCTCATTTG
>JANHZT010008399.1:12613-31589 GCA_032468215.1 Stegonotus admiraltiensis | reverse complement strand
ATTATGTTTGTAGGATCTAATGAAGGCTTACCTGGACTTGCTGGGATGAGAGATCATTTATGCTGTTCATCCCTTCTCATACAAAATGGCACCTTCTTCCTGCTGAGAACAAACTCTAATTACAACAGTTAGAAAAATCTTATAATGCAACATTTATTTCTTACGTCTTTTTCTTCATTTTCAATCACCAAGGCTACAGTTCAGAGCTGGGAGGATATCAGTATTTTCATACTTGCATGCTGATTTCCCAGAGGTAGTTGCTCTTATATTAAATAACAAGAGAAATGTTCTGTTAGAAGGAAGGAAGGAAGGAAGGAAGGAAGGAAGGAAGGAAGGAAGGAAGGAAGGAAGGAAGGACCTTCTAATACTTAGCAATGATCCCATTTTTAGATGGAAATGTATGTTGTTTTACTTATTTCAGAACATAGTAAGATTAACTGGTTACATTTTATACATTTCTTTATATTGGGTGGGACCCCAGATTTCTAGCCTCGAAATCCTTACCCTATAGTGAGAGTGGAAGGAAAAGGAAGCTTTCTTTGAGTAGTTACTAGTAAGAGTAATATATATATATATATATTGCATGTGGGAGGGGCAGGGTGTATTCCTTCTTTAAGCAGATGTTCTTATTTCAAAATATTGCGTGAGAAGATGTTACCTGACACTTTATCCAGATACTACGATTTGAGTGAGATATTTTCTCTGGCATAAGGGTAAATATTTTCTAATCCAGATTACCTTGTTCTTCAAAGAAACTAAGCTTCCAGCAAAGACAAATGTAAATTTCACCAACCTCATGTTTTTCCAGATGGGTTAAATTACAATTGCCACCAAAGATTAAGCTTGTTTGGCAGCAAATAAAATTGAAGGAAGAATCCCAATGATCCTCCTAAGTGTAAGAGAAATCAATGTTATGGCTGTGGCTGAAATGTTAACTGATGGAATTTGTGTATACATGACACTTAACTGTCTGTGGCCAAAATTGTGACATTATTCAAGCATGGCAAATATCTTCTTCAGTGGACTGAAAACCAGTGCGCCATGCATAATTCTGTTCACTGGGACCATTCTTTGTGGCCAAGTATAACACAGCCAATACTCATAACTTTATAATTGGGCAGAAGCTCTCGTGGTAGAATTTAATGTGATTGGAGAAGAACATATGAAAAGAACTCTACCAGATGCCCATGCAGAAGGCATAAAAGGAACAGAGAGGTTCTAGTTTCAACAGCAGTCTATCACTGAGGAACATATATGAGGGATAGGCAGCACGGGTGGACTGTTTTTCAAACTCTCCAAAATGCGAAGAGGAAATTTGCTTCTATTAACTAGGTTCTAACAAGACACCTACCTGACTAATAAATTGCCATGCTGATAAATGAAACTTAAAGTGCTTCAAGATGGAGGATCCTAGCATAACCAATTAAGACATCTCTGCAGCTATTCCATCGCCTCCTTCTTAATTAGCATTTCTGCAGTAGCAATTTATGGCATCATCCAATCTAGCTGGGATTATATATTACCCACGACAAACTGCTTTATCTTGCTGCAGTGATGGCTGAGGGATGCTATAAATTACTCGTTCAGAAATGCTAGGTAGGTTTTCTACATGATGATGGAGGAGAGATGGTGGTAAAGATGATATCATATGGAGGATCAGTTCACATGGAACCTTAACTTCCAGAGGAAGGGCCAGCTTGTGAATGAGCACATTTGAACAGGAAGGGAAATGTTTCAGGAATGGACCTGAAAAATTGGAGTAATTATTCCCTGAAAGAATGAGGATTGCTGGAAAGGAAAAGGAACCAGGAAGTATATAAGCAAGACCTAGTTCTTTCCTGCTACTCAAGTGTTCAGATATTACTGCACAGATGAACGTGACTGACAAAGAGTAGAACTTTTATCTAAGCTCCATGCCTTCATCCAAAATATTGTGATTAGAATAAAGATTTGTCAGTCATTCAGTTGTTCTTTCATTTTCTTGGCATTCTTGATATATGGAAAATTCAAGCAAAGCAGTTGTTCCAGTGGTGGGATTCAATTTGTTTTACTACCGGTTCTGTGAGCATGGCTTGGTGGGTGTGGCATGGCATGGTGGGTGTGGCTTGGTGGGCGTGGCAGGGGAAAGATACTGTAAAAGTTTCATTCCCACCTCACTCCAGGGGAAGGTTACTGCAAAATCCCCATTTCCTCCCAATCAGCTGGGCCTCGGGAGGCAGAGAATAGATGGGGACGGGGCCAGTCAGAGATGGTATTTACCGGTTCTCCGAACTACTCACAATTTCCACTAACGGTTCTCCAGAACTGGTCAGAACCTGCTGAAACCCATCTCTGAATTGTTCCCAACTCCCAATGGATAATCTGATTATCTGTATTTTTGCTCTCTTTCAGATCCTTGTTTGGGTTGCTGAACTAGCTTTCCTTCATTCCAGGAGACTTTTCCTGTTACATTTTTCCATAACCACTTTAATGCATTGCATGTTCCTAGTATAAATGTTCCTTCTGTTGGATATACTTTGTGTGCCTACACAGACAGAAGCATGTAGCTGACCATGGTCAATTTCAAAGCAGCCTCTATAAGCCACCATGAAGCGGATCGTACAAAAATAGGCACATGTGAGAGAGGGTCAGTTACTAAATGTGCCACTACATCCTGAACTAATTGAAATTGTTGGCTGGTCTTCAGGGGTAGCCCTATGTTCAGCACACTGCAGTAGTCCAACCACACAGAGATAAAGATGATTCATTATTGTTACAATTAAACAAAGCTGAACCTGGTTAATACTTGGATGGGAGACTACCAGGATATCCTAAAACTATAGATTAGATTATAATCAAGAAAAGATCCCAGTAGGAATTGAAACCATTCCTGTACTATTAGCAGAAAATGCCATGGGTGTTCTTATGAGCTCAATTTGAGCAGCAAGTTCTATATGTACTTATCCATTATGAATGTACATATAAGTCACAGAAACGTAGAAATGTAGAGTTGGAAGGAACCACAAAAATCACTTAGTCCAATTCTGCAATATGCTGGAAAACAATTCAAACCATCCACGACAGGAGGATTCCAGTCTCTTCTTAAAAAGCTCCAAAGATGGAAAGCCTTTTTCTCCATAGATAAATTGTTCCATTTTTATTCGGATATTAATATCAGGAAGTTTTCTCTTACATTTCAATTAAATCTACTTAACCATAACTTACAGACTATCCCACAACATGTTTAGTTGATTAGTTGATTGTCTCTGATGTCACATTTCATTAAAGACACAAAGAGTTGTGGAAGTATCTGGAATCATCATAAAGACTTAAACAAATGTTGCCATTTCCAATATGAATTAAAGGCTTAATATCTGCCAAGAAATGGTGGACTTTTTCATTCTTTTTGGTCAGCCTGTGTTGATCTTTTATGACAGGGGTGTCAAACTGGCAGCTTGTGGGCCGGATGCATTATGCACAGGCCACGCCCACCCCAGCTCCGCAAATGGGAAAAACGTCGTGAAACATCACATGACAGCAATGTGACACAAGCTTGACACCCGTGTTTTATGAGAGCAAACCATTGACCATCTTTTCTTCCTGCCATCCACAAAATGCTTGGGTGATTATAACTCAGGCCTAACAACAGTTTTGTCAGTGTCTTGATTTTGGACAAAATTCATTCTATTGCCCCCTAAGCTCAGTAGCAATGGCTGGGGAATATGAATCTCATGTAACTGAGACTATTGCAGTGTAAGTGAAGGTTACTCCTAAACTTCATTGTCACCTAAGCAAGGATTTGTATTTGAGAGCTCTAGATTTGTATTTAACAGCACTGCGTATCATTTTGTCCATAGCTCATGTGTAGCAAAGATCAGTGTCTGATGTCAAAATGGGCCATGTCAACGAGAAATCTCATGTACACACCCTCCTTTTTGCTACTGGGGGCCTTTAATATCCTGAGTTCCCATCAGGGAAAAGACAGGCATGAGAATGGTAGATGGATGGTTCCTTTTATTGGTACACCTGTCAAGGGGTGGGTTCTACTTACCTTTACTACTGGTTCACAATGGGGCCGTGCACACCCCCTTTGCGTGCATGTGCACACGCAGAAGCTTCTGTGCATGCGCAGAAGCATTCTGATGATGTCGGGGTTGGTGGGCAGAGCCTCCCTTCGGTTTTACTACCGGTTCTATAGAACTGGTCTGAACCGGGGGCAACCCACCACTGCACCTGTCCCTTCCCCACCTACTCTATTGAAACACTGATAATAACTGGATAATATGTTTGACTCCGATTTTATCTGGAATCTGCCTCCTGCAACTTTCTCACCTTACTCTGAACCAATCCAATGGAATTCATGAGATGGCTTCCAATCCTTAGGAGAAAAAAAAATAAACCCATTAGATGCAGTGAGCAAAAAGGGTCATTATCGTATCGAGTGTGAAGGCAGCTTGGAGGCTTCTGACTAGATAGATGAAATCCTGCTTCCTCCTGACTTCGTGCAGAAAAGGCAAGTGCAGCCAAAACACTTAAAGCAATCAACTGAAGTTGTAGGGTAAAGTTGTTCCTTTCCATGTTCCATAAATTATTGAACAGTTAATTTCGTCTTTGTGCCTTCAAGACATTCTTGCTTTCGGGATGACAGCTTTATCCATTAAAGCTAACGTGGTGACAGGAGTACAGCGAGTGCTGAGAAGGGGCTGCAGGGAAAGGACGTCCATTCTCAACTGCATTACCATCACAAAGTGCTAGGACTCATCAACATCTTAATCAATAAGCAAGAGTCAATTACTGAGGAAGCACAAGCTTAAGCAAGATCTGAATGCTAGGTGTACATTCAGGCAGCCAAATGGGTTTAATCAAGATCACCCTCCTGAACATTTCGGCCAGGCCACCTGAACACATAAACAGATGCATAGAATCAAAATCACATGACGTAAATCCTTAGTAAGACCAAACGTGGAATACTGCATCCAGTTTTGGTCACCATGTTGAGGCTTTGGGAAAAGTGCAGGAGAAGAGCAACTAAGATGATGAAAGGCCTGGAGATGAAAACATGAAGAACGATTGTAGGAATTGGGTATGCCTAGTGAAAAGAAGGACTAGGGATGACATGACAGCAGTGTTCCAATATTTGAGGGATGGTCACAAAGAAGAGGGCATGAGTTTACTTTCCAAAGCACTAGAAGCCAGGACAAGAAACAATGGATGGAAACTAATCAAGGAGAGAAGCAATCTGGAATTAAGGAGAAACTTCCTAACAGTGAGGACAATTAACCAGTGGAACAGCTTGCCTTCAGAAGTTGTGGGTGCTTCGTCACCGGAGGTTTTAAAGAAAAGACTAGATAGCCAACTGTCTGAAGTGGTATAGGATCTCCTGATTGAGCAGGTGGCTGGACTAGAAGACCTCCAAGATCCCTTCCAACTCTATTCTGATTGAACCTGAATGTTAAGGGTCCTTTCACAAACAGCCCACCAAAATGCTGACTTATGCCTCACACAATCCAGGACATCAGAATACAAAAAGGCTACACTTAGGCATGTCCACATCAATCACATCATGTCTACATCTATCAACACAAGGGAGATAATATGTTCTCTGCCAATAAAAGGCAACACTCCCTGGCCACGGATATTGATCATACCAATCTGCAACTGTTATAAAAAAGACAAAATTTCAAAAATGGTGTTACAATAGAATTTGACTTAAGATCGCAATTGAGCCCAATATTTCTGTTGCTATTAAGTGAGTTTTGCCCCATTTTATGACTTTTTGCCACATTGGTTAAGTGAATCACTGCAATTATTAAGTTAGTAACATGGTTGTAAAGTGAGTCTGGCTTTCCCATTGACTTTGCATGACAGAAGGTCGCAAAAGGTGATCACATGACCCGGGACATTGCAACCGTCATAAATCTGAGTCAGTTGCCAAGCATCTGAAGTTTGAACACATGACTATAAGGATGCTTCAATAGTTGTAAGTTTGAAAAATGGTCATAAGCCAATTTTTTCCAGTGCCATTGTAGCTTCAAATGATTGCTAAACAAACTGTTGTAAGTAGAAAAGAATACAGACTAAGCTACTACTATAATACCTTTACACCTTTATATAATTATTATATAATGCAACAGTTTTATTGCTGTACTACAAAACAGTACAAAAAGCATAGAGCTGGAAAAGATTCAGAAATGGGCCACTCAAATGTCAAAGGGATATAAAGTATGTGTTTCAGAATACCAGTTGCTAAGAATAATGTGCAGGATTGCATTGTTCTCAGGTGCTTCCGAGATTCCCATTGACATCTGGTTGGCCTCCACGGGAGCTGAATGCCAGCTTAGAGAGGGTGTTTGGTCTACTCCAGCAGGTGCCATCTTACATTCTCTGTAGCAACAACATCATTGTTAAAGTAACCATCAAATCTTGTCTTCACATTCCATAGATCAAAGTTCAGAACTTTTTTTCCCATTTTTGTTCTAAAAAAATATACTGGTGCCGGGTGTAGATCCTGCTGCTATTTTTATTTTGTGATTATATCTGTTTGGATTTTATCCTATTTTATTCACTTTATGCATTTTGTATCTTTTTAAAGCCTTTCTTTTGCAAATCACCATAGTGCTCTGGCTATGGAACAGTACAAAATTGTAGCTTACAAATAAATCCAACCTGTAGAGAGTTTGGACTGATTGTTCCTTTTTTCTTTTTTTTTTAAAAAAGAGGTTTGGTACTTATGATTTAAACCATTGAAAGTCTGAACAAGCTGGGGGGTAAATTTACCACAAAACTAACAAACAGTTTTAGCTGCAAATCTAGGCCTGTTGCTCCATCTCATAAAGGACTCTGGCATAACTATGCCACTGCATTCCCCACTTTTTTGCCCTCCAAAACTACATTTGGATGCAGTTATAAAACAGTAACATGAAAAAAAAATGGCTGTCCTTAAGCAGAGAATTCTTATCCACCTTCTATGACCTTCTTGCCCCCCGGCTGAGATGTGGGAAGCAGTCCCGTGATGATGTTTTAACATCATGAACAGATTCAGAATTTGGATCGAAAAATCTTATAGTGTCAGAGGAGCCTCTTCAGCTCTTGGTGATCTTCAGAAAGGGCTGCAAGAAGGTACACCATCTGGCCCTACCCCAGCACATGGAGTTAAAATGTGGAGCAGGACGGACGTCTTGGACGTGACTATGGTTGAAAATCCAAGGTGGAAAATGGCATCCTGCTAAGCTGAGGAAACAAATTGGCCCCAGCCACTGCCACAAGTCTCTCCAACTTTTATTATTGTCAGCGGCATGGAGGGCTGGGAGTGGGGTGGAGAGATGTGAAAAGAATGGCCTGTGTAACAGAATAATGAAAGAATGACATATTTGTCTTTTAAGTATAAATATGAACAGCTATGGAGATCTGGTGCTGTGGTGCTGCTAGGTTTTAACTCCAGCAACATTCATCTATTGCCAGGAAACAGATTTAGTACCTGAGGGATTGCAGTTTCAAATACCTTCTGCATTTCTTTTTTAATACGCTGCCAAGAATTTAAATTGGTAAAAGCTGGGGACTGACAAAAGGGGGGGAAACCCCTCCTGATCCCCAAGAGCTTTTCTGGCACAAGTTTATCAGGGAATATGGTACCGTTATTTTTACTCTATTTGTTATTTTTTGGGTGGTGGTCAAGGAACTCATCTATAACTCGATGACTTCTACCCCCACATCTTTTTTCGAAAAATGTTAAACAAACAAAGGTTGGATTCTCTGGGTGATGCTAGGAGCTGTCATTCATTTTACATACAATATACTTTCTTGGACTGAACTCACTTTAGCATATTTTTGCAAAGGTCGAGAATGGGCAAAAATAAAATCTGACTTCAGAGCACTCGTTCAGGTCGAATAACTGCTAACCAGCAGGAGAATCTCTAGTAGAATAAAGCAGGGCCCAAGATGGTTGGAGCTGCTCCAAGCACATTCACTGGTATTTGAAGAATTTTGTGAAAAAGAGGGGAAGAGGAGAGCAAAATTCAAAAGCAATTGAGGAAGCTCAAATCTTTGGACATCTTAAATTGCTCGACTGTTTGATTCCGTCATAGTGAACAGTTCTGCTTGTTTTAGTAGAACGCCCTTGAAATACTGAGACTCAGATCGGACAGTGGCCAATCCTGTTGGCTTGGTTCACATTGATGGAATATAATGAAGAATTCTAGGGTATCTGCCAGGCTTACACAGACTGCTCTTAACAGACTGTTCAGATGCTTCTTAACAAGGTGAACACTCTCTCCTGCTATAAGTTTGTTGTTTGGGTATGTCAGTGGGAGGACAACTTCATTAGAGGAGACCCATTCACCTTCTGTGGATTGGACTCTCCCAGAATAGAAACAATTGAGAAGCTGTTATCCATGTTACGATGGCTTCCATAACAGACCATGCTAATGCACTGCGCATGATGCTGCTCTAAAGAAAGTTCAGATGCTGTAGTTAGCTCGAAATATGGCTGCACATATCTTGCCAATGCTTAAACAGATGCACAGACTCTCAGCCTGCCTCTGGGTGCAATTTAAAGTGCTTGCTTTTAAAACTCTAAATAATGTGGAGCTTAGAGAATTATCTTACAATGAGTCGTGGGGAAAAAAAATAGGATATGCTTTTGAATATATCGGAAGTGCTGTAACCATTTTGGTAGCACTGCAAGTGAGCAAGTCGTAGCTATTGGAAGAGGGAAGAAAGGAAGCATGGCAGGTTGTTTATTCCTCTTCTGCTCATTACATCAGAAAAAGAAAAGAAAGTTTCAGTGCTTACTAGAAAAGACTTGGACACCCAGAGAGCAAAATACATTTCAAGCCATCCCTTCTCTGTTTCTTTGTTCTTTGTGTTATACTTCACTGGTAGATTTTCAGTCTTTTTGTTGGCTGAAACGAGTACAATTCAAGCACTATAAGTTAACTCACTATCCCAATTTGTAGCTCAGAGG
The DNA here is from genome assembly GCA_032468215.1 of Stegonotus admiraltiensis. Lineage (NCBI taxonomy): Eukaryota > Metazoa > Chordata > Lepidosauria > Squamata > Colubridae > Stegonotus > Stegonotus admiraltiensis. The sequence continues at coordinate 22,648 of JANHZT010008399.1, read as the reverse complement.
GAAATCTGCATATGTTACCAACAACTGGAGAATTCAGACAGGAAGAGGTTGAAGAACATAGGAGCTTTTTCTATTCAGTTTCACGTTTTCCTGCAAGATGATGAAATTCTCTTATTAATAAGAATAAGAACGCATACAATCTTTTTAGTCTACCCTGGCAGAACAAATAGCACACTGCTTGTCTTCCTGTAATGTGTTATTTTTGAAGAACTTCTGACCAATTGGGTAGACAAATGATTCTTTTCATCTGAAGTGACATGTGTATTTTGTTTTGTGAACAAATGGTCACGATGTAGATAACACTGGAATTATCATTAGATGGACTACAAAAGCACTAGTGACTAGTAGCACTGTTAGGGTCCATAATAGCCTTTTTCAACCTGGTACCCCCAGATGTTGGGGATACAACCTTCAAAACTGGATTTGGAAGACTGGAATCGAATGGGCCATTAATAAACGGTATTATGTAATTAAGAGGCCTCATAGATAAGAAGCTAATAAATTTAACAAGTAAGTAAATATATGCATTTTTTAGCCAAGTAAATGGACAACAAAACTTCACAACATCCAGAATTTGTCTAAGAGTTAATATGGTATCAATCAATGTTGAACTGTCTTCTCCGGCAAAACTAGATATCACAACAGAATCAATAACAAGATTTTTGAAACAGGTTGGAATGAACATGGCCCTTTCCTCCACTTCTACTCTTGGGTTGTGAGCATACGCACACATATCGATGTATACAAAGAACCTTTAAATAGGTCTGGAGCCTATGCCATGCAAGCTATTGTGGCACTGCACAATTTTGAAATAATAGCCACTCGTTATATTTTTCAAGGGCACAAAGTAAAAGAATAAAAAACAACTTTTTTAGGTCACCAAAATAACTTAAAATTACAGACCTCTGGAAGTTGTATCTAAACTTTCAAACTAAAGAAAACTTTGCAAGATAGAGTTTGGACTTAATTTTTATAGTGCAGGGGAGAGAGTTGGAACGAAGTGTTTTGAGGACTGTGATCATAAACACACACATCCTATACAAGCCCAACGTAAATATCAGGATAAGGTTCCCTGGTTGTTGTTTGTTGTTGTTGTTTTTAACCCAAGGCTGCTTTACTGCCTTATACCTATTTCTTCCCATGGAATTTAGAGTCTCGAGTTAGAATTACTGGCATTTTGGGGGGGATGGTAGGGGATAGTTTCTGATTTGGTTGTGCATGGGGGCAAACAGATATAATATATATGTCCTCACATCAGTCATCTGTATGCCTTTGTTTACTGTGGAGAAAGCAGCCAAACCCTTTCATGTCAAGGGGAACTTGTCTGGAGTGCTTAATATGAAATCAGGCCAGGTTTAATAAGTAACAAGGACAGGTTTATCATCAAGTAGGTGATGAAACATTCACTTCAAGGTCCCCATTTGAATGTGTGGAAAGTAATATAAGAAAAGTGATTGATCCAAAGTATGAATTACCGTACATGTGGACAAATGTCTTGGACAAAAGTATGCTACTTCTACCCTGTTTCTCCCAAAATAAGACATCCCCCTGATAATAAGCTCAATTGGGCTTTTGAATGCATGGCAATAAGGCCAAGTACTTATTTCAGGGTTCAAAAAAATGTAAGACAGGGTCTTATTTTCAGGGAAACACGGTATATGTACATTTTGGAAGGCAGATAATTAAAGTATAGGAATGGCACACATTAAATAATGCACTGTCCAGATTTAATATGCAGTTCTCATTATGTATGTATTTGACTTTTTAAAAAAGTTGTCTGCAACCTATCTAGGCCAAACTTCTTGGATTGAACCAATTACAAATCTTCTTTTTTCACTATGGCATTCAGTCCAAGTATGTGTGCTTTCTTAGGCTGTGAACTGGAGTCATCCAGAAGGGTGCTAGGGCCAAATTAAATTACAAACAGAATCTTTATCTATGCATTCTTATCTAATCATAAATCTGTCATTTACCAGCTCTCAAAGAATAATACAGGAAAGATATATACATACATGCTTGCTTGGGGGAAGAGGGAGAGAGGGAGGGGGGGGAAGACTTATAAGTTGTGTTGATCTCTAACATCAAAGGTTTTCCCCAGTAGAACAGGTATCAACATGTAGCATTTGTAGAGTTTTGCTAAGTGACCGAGAAAATTCCAGTTACATTATCTCTTGAGATAGATCAGTATTGTATTTATATATCAGAAATGTGAGGAGGGAAGCCTGAAGATAGAAGTTAATTTGCTGTAATCTATACAAATGTATAGGTGAGATGACAACTTCATCATCAGGCACTTCCTGATTTCTCTTCCCCGTTGTACTTCCCCTACAGCACCATGAAGCAAGGCTGAGGTGACTTCATGAATGGAAGCCCATACGTCCAACCAAAGTTTTTAATAAATTCATGGGAAACCTATGACTTTTTCACAGCCACAAAAATACTCTTTAGGACCAGACATCATTAGACATCCACTTCTCAATAATCAGAGTTTACCCTTCACTGTACATTGTCTTCTCCATCTGAATGGTAGTTGTACTAGCTCTAAGATGTCAAGGGACTTAAATCAGAGCTATATTGAACTTTTTATTTCTCTCCAGTTCACAATGTTTACGAAGTTTGGGGTGCGGCAATGATTTAAATAGTATTTATGGAAATTCAGTGGGCTGGTAAAGCAAGGTTGTCTTAATCAGGACTGTTTTTCCCCTTGATTTCTTTGATCAGTGTAAAGACAATATCTACGTTTACTGTTGACTAGAAGCCTCTTAGATACATCTTGAGTGAAACAGCAAAAATTGAATTTAGCATTTATGGTTTTGATGATTAGACAGGATAGATTATAGAAAGAAGAGAGTTATGTCATAACCACAGAGTAATTATGAGGTAAACTTATAATTGTATTTACAACTGCTATAAAGATGATTGGAAGCTACTTATTTCTATGTTTTCTTTCATTGCTGTTTTTCTTTTATTTTTCTGTCTTGCACTTTTAGCTTTTTTTTTAATTTCTTCTTTTCTGCTCACTTTATATTAGTTTGTATTAGTTTTCAACTTACAAAAATAATATTTTAAAAAGACGTTTCTTCCTCCTAAACCTTTTTCTTGGACAAAATTGCACAGTCAGGTAATTTTTGTTAGAAAAAGATGTGACCAAGCAAACAGGATCTTTTGAAACTCCAAGAAGTGGGAAAAAAGTGAAGATCGCCTTTCAAATTTTATCCAAAATTATTTTACACTTGCAAAAAATGAGGCAGATACCACTTCCAAAAAATTTTTTCTAAGAAAATAAAAATCTAAATTTTGTTTACAGGATTTACTTAATATCCCTTTTGTTGGTTTTCAGGAAAATGTTAAAAGAAGAACTGGTTAAGCACAAACATTTCAATTCAGATAATGTGCCTTGTTTTACTCTTTTTAATCTTTTTATTTTCGTTTTGTTATTCTACTTTAGTTTGTTATATTATGCACTTGTTGGAGGGGGGTTATGACTGATAGTTAATTTGTTATTTTAATCATACTGGTGGATGTTTTAAATTTTCTTTCTATACAATACATCATGTAAGCTGCCAAGAATTACTAGATTGTGGTGGGATATAACAGCAATGAATCCATCAGTCACTGCATAGTAGGTATGTTAATTACTATCTTTCCCAGCACTGTGGCTCCTGTTTAAACTGGGTCATTCCAAAATTGATTGAACATAAATATCAGGACATCTGATCTCAGATTATCATTTTGTCCACTGTGTTTATAAAAGGCTAGTGCACAAGTGTACCAAACCCGTAAGAACAATGATTTCTTTTGATTTCAGAATGAACATTCTTAAACAAGCACTAATGTCTTACTTCTTTAAGTACTGTGTCAAACCCTTAGTCAGTCAATAAGAGTTCACAGTCCTTTACTAAACTTAAAAAAAGGGGATAACGATCTTGGAAAATCAATCCTGTGCTCAAGATTTTCAGTGAACAAAACTAAACAAATTATAGAAACAGAATTAGGAATATTAACACAGGGGGAGACCATGAGCCCTTCTACCCCACAAAAATCATTATTAAAATGTAAGTTCCTAACTCAGCTATTGAAAGTGTTTGGGCTGTTACTTCAGGTTGGGAAAAAACAATTCTCCAGAGGCAGAGATATCTCCTGGTTTCATTTGCTAGAGTTCTGCCAAAAACTCCATTTCTCCTACTATCTTCGTTACCTCTATCCTAAATTTTCCTACTGTGATGAGTTATTGCCACGGGCTCCCAGATGCAAGGGTTGTATTTGAAGCATGCACATTATAGATTTCCCTTTTAATCTCAAAAACAAAGGAAAAATACCGCTGGGGAAAAAGCTTGATTTGTTTTGAAATACTGGCTGCTTCACATGATCCCCTGGCTTACATAGTCAGTCTATGCACCTTATTAACTTTATAAGAACTATGTGTTTTCATTCTTCATCAGTTCTGCCCTACTAGTTGTTACATATTCCAATCTTTTATTTAATTAAACACTAAAGAAACTTTACAGGCATCACTGTGGCTAATTACATTTACTAAATGCATAGGCCCTTACACAGTAGAAATTTTTTTTTTTTAAAAAATGTGGTTGGAGATGAGAATATCCAAATACTGCTAAAAGCATGCATAAATGGGAATATTTTTAGTAAAGTCACATTCCATTCAACTGTCACTGAGGCAATGACTAAACAATGTAGAAGAGTGGGAAAATTAGTAAATGTTAATCCTAAAATGCTTTTAGCATTAAAACTACAGTAATATGCAATAAACCATTTGGAAGGCAATAAAGTATGTTCATATGGATGGAGTCAGAACTTTGTTTGCTCCAGTGTTTCATGACAAAGAATCAGGGGAAAGGGTGTTTTGTTTTGTTTTGTTTTGTTTTATAATATATCAAGGCTTCCTAAGACTTATATTATTCTCATTGCAAAATTGTGGGAAACCATGTGCCTATTTTCAGGAATCCACTTAAAGGAGATACTGAGACTCAGAGCTCATTTAACTTGGTGAATTAAGTTAAAATTGCAAGAATATACGGCAAGATAGTCTATGCTCACACTGCATGTTATACTAATCATGTGGTTTGCCATTAAGTAGATTTCTTTTTCACTCTCTCTAATAGCTAGAGCAATCCAAACTGACGTGTGGATTAGGACGCTGGTTCTAGAAATACAAATAAATAGAGAACATAATGTAAAAGTAGTTTTAAATACATAAAATGCTTTATGAGGTATACATGGTCCAATTCACAAACAAGTCAAAGCCTTCTCCAAAATGTTAAAACCATGAAAATGAAGCTGAAAACTGAAACTGATATTGCTATTATTATTATTATTATTACTGTTATTACTATAAGAAGTACTATGGTATGTTGAATTTAACATTTCCAGATTGGTGAATCTGTGGACAACACAGGATTTGAACTTCATTAAGCATACTATTTCTTAATTGGTCTTTTTGAATCAATCCTGCAGATCCATTTCTTCTGTAATCCACTGATGGGAACCACCACAAATTTCCTAGAGAACCAACAGCTCATTTTCTTCCATCCAGCAAGGGAATCTCCCTGATAAAAAAAAAGATGATTTTCATTAATTCCCTTCTTTCCCTAAAGCTTTCACATTTACCTACTTCAGTGGGGTTGGGAATTCTGCATGGAAGAGGGCAAGGTAGCACTAGGGTTACAAAAGGGGGGACAATTAATGAGAATTGCTTCCCCTCTTCAACCAGTGGGAATATTCTGAGTAAAATTAAAGCCACATGTTAAAAAAAAAAAAACCTCCCTCCAGTTTCCACTAGATGATGTTTGGAGACTTGTGTCTCTCTTGGTTCATGCATGGAAAACACAATGACACTCCATTCTCTACGCTGATCTTTCTCAGTATGTTCAGTATGTGCTTATGTGAAAACAAGTAATACAAAACGGAGGATTAAAAGAGAAGGCTGAAAATCACATCATGCTGAGCGTGCTCTCTCTCTTTCTCTCATAATAATAAAGCCTCGGGGATCATTGTACTTACTTAGCTATTTTTAAGCATCTTCCATCAAAAGACCTCCATGTGCTTTGAAAACATTAATTAAACTTGACTGTATTCACTCACCGGTGGTAAAGATTATTAATCCCACTTTACATCTGGGAAACTGAATACTAGGACATGAACAGGTATACAGGTAAAGTTGTACCCTGAACAACTACAGGTAAGTCCCATGTGATCCAATTGATAAAAAAAAATGCAAATATATATTTCCCCATATATACCTATAATGGGCATGTGTCTATGTGTTTCAAATTAAAGTTTATTTTGTTATCATTCTTTCTTTTTGAAGCATGATAGAAATGTCACCCGAGGGAAAATAAGATAACAGCATCCTTAGAGATGTCATTTATACAGAATGTGCTGCATAAGTTCAATTTCTGTACCAGCAAGCCCCCAAAATGAGGGTTGAAATTAAGCAGAAGAGTGTGATGAGGATGCTGATAGGAGAAAGAGTAAACTTCTGAAAAATAACAAAACTAGACAAGATAGAAGAACCCAAAAAAAGAATCCAGAAAGGAAAAACCCAGAAGGCAAGGATTAAGATTCCACTCTTAAATTTTTGTTTTGTTTTTGTTAACAGCTCGTCTATCTTGCTACTGCTTTCTAGATTCTGGCCTTCCTAACAACAGTTATGTGAAAGTGTGCCAGATCCTTAGAGAGAGTTGTTGGCTCCTAAGAAACAAAGCCTGCAGAAACAGCTCCAATATCTCAGGTTCTAATGAGGATTTAATCCCTTGTATATCTTGTCTGAGAGGGACGCAGTGCCTTGTAATGGGGTGAGCTCCCGTTATTCGTCCCAGCTTCTGCCAACCTTGCATGTAAAAAATGCAAGTAGAAAAATAGGGACCACCTTTGGTGGGAAGGTAACAGTGTCCCGTGCGCCTTTGGCGTTTAGTCATGTCAGCCACATGACCACGAAGACATCTTTGGACAGCACTGGCTCTTCAGCTTTGAAACAGAGATGGGCACCACCCCCTAGAGTCTGGAACGACTAGCACATATGTGCGAAGGGAACCTTTACCTTTGTATCTTGTCTGAAGGTGAACTATTGGACTGCTGAACCTCAGTTTGCATACATTGCACTGTTTTTCCCACCACATTTCTTCATTGCTGAGAAAAAGCTCCACTGGATTTTTATTCTCTGCATGCAAGAAGTAAATGCTTCTTTGGGGGCTAGGTGCTTTTTAATTCACTGTTGTGAATTCAATATTCAAAGACATTTCAATCTAATTCACTTTTGCCTTATTCTTTTCTGGGCAGGTGAATCCGTTTCAAAGAGAGCAGTAGGATGAGTTTGGTGAAGCTTTTTAAAAATTATTTTCTAAAGGTGCCTAGGGGTCAATGTAGAAACCCAATCACTTTTTTTATATATAAGGAAAAATAAGGCTAGACTCTTGTCAGATGGTGTTTTCCTGATGTAAAACAAACTTATAGAGTTTTTTTTAAAAAATGAAGTAGGATTATAAGACACAAAAGTGTTCAAGGCACTAGAATCTTCAGGATACTTGTTACTGTTTATTATTTAGCTGCTGTGTTCTCACATACCAGGCTGAGAACCCAAACCAACCCAGCGTTTCCACAGAAAAGCTGGAACGAAATAACAAGAACGAGAAGCAACTCAGAGGCCAGAGTCACAGGACTAAGAGCTCGTGCACAAAAAAAATAGTTAAATAAATTTTACACTGGAGAGAAGACAGGAGGATTCCCCGCAAGACAGGCAGAGCGCATCTTCGTACGGCATCCGTCCTTAGCTTGGTAGCTTTCTGATGAACCTCAGGTTGGTTGGAGGATACCGGATCCAGAAGTGGGAAGATTCCCACAATCCAGGAAGAGGACACGCTTTCGCCATCCGCGAACACCTCCCCGCCTGCCGTCCATTGCTCACTCTCAATCCCTCCGCCCGCCCCAAAACACGCGTCAACCCCGGGCCTCCGCCGGTGATGACCGCCGCTTCTTTCTTCTAACCTCCCCACTCCCTCCTCCCCTTTCAGACGCTTTGGGATTTGGCGAAAGTATACATCTAAACTCCAAACAAATCAATGTTTGCGGATCTGTAATAAGTTTCTTTCGGGCGCCCTCCTCCTTCCCTTCCCCCCCCCGCTTGTTTGTTTATTTATTTATTCCTCAGTCCCTAAAAGAAACGGCGGCGGCGGCGGCGGCAACTTGCAAAGAGCAGCGCTTTGCCAGAGGGTGAATCATAGCTATATTGATTTGATTATGTAAAAGCTCAGGAGGAACCTCGAGCTAGATACAGAAATATCTCATACCCCAAACCCGGTGGGACCTGCACGCTAGTCGGGGGAAAGGAAGGGAGAGAGAGGTGGGGGGGGGGAAGCAATCTTATCCTGTTCCTGATAAAAGCACCATTGGTTTTCTCACAGCGAAACTGTTTTGTGTGCGTGTGTGTTTTCTGCCCGGTGTGTCTCCCCCCCGCCCCCATATCTTTTGCTTCTTTTTCTCTCGGATCCACTCAGACCTAATTAACCCTCCGCGGCTAGACCCGGCTTCCCTCCGGAGCGGCCGCGCGGGAGAAAGCGGGGAAAGGGCGGCCGAGCCTTCCCCAAAGTTGCCTTATAGGGCCATGTCGCCGGGTCCTGTCCCGCGAGGCGCGGACGAAGCGGCGAGCTATGGCACCCTCTTCTGGGCCGCCCGCTCGCTCGGGCTTCCCGGAGGTAGAACACAAAGCGACCCAGCTTCGGCTTTTCCCGCCTTCCCTTCCCTCCCCCACCACCCGCCGCCTTCGCCAGAATTTTCAACTCCACACACAAAAACACACACACGCACCAACACACACCTTTCTCTTTTCCTCTCCAGTAAAACTATCCCGGCCGCAGCGCCCCAATCCAGGCGCGAAACCACGCCGACTTGCAAAGACGCGCTTGCTTCCCGCTTGTCATTATAACGAGGTTTAATCTTCGCCTGAGCTGCCCCCTCGCCTCCGGGGGAGGGGGGGGGAGACCAAAAACAAAACTGGTCGCCTTTTTAATTTAATTTAATTTTTTCCCTGGTTAAAACCGGGGAGTCCCACTTCCCTCCGGCCACCCACTGTCGGGAGGGGAGGAAACTAACAACCCAGCCACCGTCGCATGTATGCTTCTGTTTCGTCGTTACGAGATTAATTCAGAGTGATCCGCCTGGGCGAAGTTCTTAAACTCATGGTGGGAACGTCTCATGGTGGGAATGTTAAAAGTGGCGGTAGACTTTAACACCGGGACTCTCTTAATGTTTGTTTCTCCGCAGAAGAACATACGATCCCTTCATCCGGAGGCCTCTCCTCTCTGTGGGTATGAAGGATTTCATTGGAAAAAGAGCCGATTGTGACAAGAGTTAAGTTCACGGGCGTTTCTCCTCGTCTCGTTCCCTTCAGCCTGGCTGAAGAAAAAGCTTGGTTTAAGTTTTCCTAATACTTTGGATACTTTTTCAAACTGGTACGATTCGTTTTGTACAACTGGGTGTGATGGCTGGGGGATCCCCAAACATAGGCACTGCCATCTCTGCTGCGTTCATAAATGCCTATCAAATTCTGGCAATTGAAAAACTGTTAGGAATGTTATTTTTTTTTGTAATTTTTTTTTTAATTAAGAAGGGCGGGAAGAAATATGGCTTGGCTTTTAAGAACTTTTGACCAGTGTTCCCCAACTTGTTATCTTTCCAATACCTATTTGATTCTTTTTCTTTTAATGGGAATTATGGGAGTTAATTCCAGGAAATATTGAAAGCTTCTGATTGGAGAAATCTGGCTTTGACTAGGGCAGTGTTTCTTTAACATTTTTTCTCTCTCTCAAGACCTCTTCCCATTTAAAAAAAATTATGGAGGATCCCAAAAGAACATTTATTTGTATGGGTTATATATTTATCTATATTTAGCATGTTAAAGATTAAAATTGATGCATTTTGCTACCAGCTCTCATGATTGTTTGATGGGGTTTTAATATTGTATCATTTTTCAATGTAGGAAATAATCTTGATTTTTGTAGACCCCTAAGAAGTTCTTGAGGG
>JANHZT010008398.1:21756-32800 GCA_032468215.1 Stegonotus admiraltiensis | reverse complement strand
ACAGTAGATAGTCTAAGGTTAAAGTTTTGGGGGTTTGGGGAAGAAACCACAGAGTCAGGTAGTGCATTCCAGGCATTTTAACAGATTAACAGAGTTGGAAGGAACTTTATAGGCCATCTAGTCCAACCCCCCGCTCAAGCAGGAGACTCTATACCATTTCTGACAAATGCACTCTTGGAAAGAGTGCAGAGAAGAGCAAGAAAGGCTATTAGGGGGCTGGAGGCTAAAACAAATGAAGAATGATTGCAGGAATTGGGTATGTCTAGTCTAACAAAAAAAAGGACTAAGGGAGTTAAATGTTAGCAGATGGAATAGGGAGTCAACCTATTTTTCCAAAGCACCAGAAGGGAAGGGAAGAGACAATGGATGGAAACTAATCAAGGAGAGAATCAACCTTGAACGAAGGAAAAAAAAAATTAAAGGTGAGAACAATTAACCAGTATAATGGCTTGTCTTCAGAAGTTATGGGTGTTCCATCACTGGAGACTTTTAAGAAGGGACTGAACACCCTTTGTCTGAAATGGGTCTCCTGCTCAACCGGCGGGTTGGACTAGATGATCTCCAAGGTCCCTTCCAACTCTGTTATTCAATGTTATTCTAAGTACATATGCAGAACTCTGCCCCAGTTGAATGAAGTGAGCCAGGTTCATTCTCAGACCTATGTATTAGAAGTGGGTCTCGAAACAGTGAACACCGGGTAGGCTTAGCATCCATTTTTTTCCTTCAAGATAAAGATGGCTGTACAGAATGAAGTCTCAGGCTGACATGGAGGAAAATAGTTTGCTTATACAATAATAAGAAGCAATCCCTTGACACTGAAAGCTGCCAATAAAAATGCATTTGCTGTTTCTCTTGACACTTAGCACAATATTATGAACGGAAATCTTAGCTTTGGCATAGCGACGAAACCTGTGATGTGCCTTCTTGGATGTAGCACATAGGAGAGGATGAAGGAAAAAATAAAAACTGCCGGAGAGGAAATATGTGTGTATACACATTTAAAGTCAGTGATTGGCTTACAGGGACGGTAGATCCACTGATGGGAGCTGCAGTCTTGCTGATAAAATAATAATACTAATAATGGATTTCCCGTAGCAGTGGCAATTGTGATAGGAACTAATTGGCCTGCTGACAATCCTGCATTCCTTTTAGGATCATTATTGAAGAGCCAATGAGCCTGAGCTGTCTCCCCCATACGGAGGTTGCAATTAAGATGCAATTAATTGGACACCTGATTAGCACAGTCAAAAGAAATGTCTGATATCCCTCCCTTCTCCCAGTCCGATGTATCTGCTTCTTTTCTTTACTATTAGATTATAGAACCAACATTTTCAAATTATCTGAAAGGTCTGACAGTTTAATAGAATGTATGAATGACCTTAGGGAAAAGAGGAGGACAGATTGCCTGGGAAAGAAGAGAGGAGGGGAGAGGAGGGGAGGGGAGGGGAGAGAGAGGAGAGGAGAGAGAATGGAGAATAGACCTTGGAAGTCTTCTAGCCCATTTTATAATGGTTGGTCCAACAGTAAACCAGATGGTTCAGACTGGATTAACAATAGAATAACAGAGTTGGAAGGGACCTTGGAGGTCTTCTAGTCCATCCCCCTGCTTAGGTAGGCAACCCTACACCATTTCAGACAAATGGTTATCCAATCTCTTCTTAAAAACTTCCAGTGTTGGAGCATTTACAACTTCTTTGAGACAAGTTGTTCAATTGATTAATTGTTCTAACTGTCAGGAAATTTATTCTTAGTTCTAGGTTTCTTCTCTCTTTGATTAGTTTCCATCCATTGCTTCTTGTCCTGCCCTCGGGTGTTTTGGAGAATAGCTTGACTTCCTCTTCTTTGTGGCAGCCCCTGAGATATTGGAACACTGCTATCATGTCTCCCCTAGTCCTTCTTTTCCTCAAATTAGACATACCCAATTCCAGCAACCGTTCTTTATATGTTTTAGCCTCCAGTCCCCTATAAAAGATAAGAGATGCAGAAGCCCAAAGTCACATAACAGTCAGAGAGAAAAAAATCTAGAAAAGACCTGCCCAAATACCACCACAATGAAGCCCAAAGTTTTTGTTGTTAAGTGAGACATTTGTTCAATGAATTTTGCCCCCATTTTGCAACCTTTCGTACCCCAGTTGTTAAGTGAATGGAGCTATGTTAAATAAGACCTTATTTTGTGATTGGCAACCTTCCTGGTTTTTCCCTTCCCGAAAACATTAGGCTGACACTTAGCGGGTTCAAAGATCACATTGGCCTTCCTGGTGTTCTGTTGGAATATCATTGCTGGTCATCCCAGTAAAGCAAGTTAAAATGGACTTCCCTGCTGGCGCACATGTAAAAGAACACACTGCCTTTTGCTGAGAATAGAACAACTGTCCTTTTCTTCTTGTAAATGGCTTGGTGGCCAAATGTCAAACGCATTGTTAAGGGAATAATAGATGACAAATGCTGGACTTGTATTGGTGGCGGGGAGAGAAATCAAAAGAAAAGAGGGAGGCTGGTTTTACCAAGGTTTCACACAGAGACAATCTACGGCGAATGTAATTCTCAATGTGTTAGGCCTAATAAGACCATTTAGTTATTTATACATAAGAGCTGAAAATGGTTCACGGAAAAAAAAGAGAGAAGGGGAGGATAGAAAGGGAATTGTAATTACCATAATTTTTTCCCCCCAGCTTTCTTTACACAATAGCGAAAAAGAGAAAGAGAAAGGATTTAGAAAGGCCTGAGAAATGGGGGGGGGGGAGAGAGAATTGAATACATTTTCGCTAAAATTGATAGTTCTTTTAATTAATTAATTTATTTTCTTTGTAGGGAAAAGTGGGGGAAGGGGAACGCGCCGTGATTTAATGTTTAGATTTGCAAAGTCTTCTTGCTGCCAGAGCTAATGCATTCACTGGAAGAGGAAGACTTGGATTCAAATGAATGAGAACACCCAAGCCGGCGCTCGAATTTTTAAGCTGTGTTTCCTTGGAGTTCCTTTGATCGTTAGCTCTATGCGTGTTACAGGGTTATTGCAAGGAAACAAATATGTTAGCCCCGTGTATCTCAGTTGGGAAATTGAGTTCCCGTCAATTCCCCCTATGCATGTAGATCTCTTATCTCAATGCACAGGGTTAAAATAGCAATTTCCTGGGACGTGGTGGTGAATATGAAACAGCCTGTTCTTCTTTGCAAGTAAGGCTGGAAAGGTTTGTAGCAGAACCACCCAAAAAAAAAAAGCCTTTTTTTAAATTTATTTATTTATTTTTTTAGAAAACCCAAAATATAGGAATGTTCAGTGCAGCTTCTCAGTCCAAAGCCTGGAGAGCAGTTGGCATTTACTGAAAACCTAATAATGCTAGAAATAAGAGCAAGTACAAAGGTGATAAAAATCCAGCAAGCTTTGAATTAGGCAATGCTTGAAAAGGCGCCAACAGATAAAACATATTTGTGTATGGAATTGAACAGACACCGATTCAAAGCCAGATGAATCTTCCCGAGGAAATAATTTCATCAGAGCCATCAGTATATTAAAAAAAAGAAAAGAAAAGAAAAAGAAATCCCTTTCCGTACACAATTGTACTTATCTCTGAAAGGGGATAATTTTGAAAAGGCCGCTGATACTGGATGTTAATAACAGAGCAAGTTATTGTAGGATGACTATTTTAAATATCTAAAGTTCAAGGGTTTTTTTTTGAAGCTATGTAGAGCCAGTGTTGTGTAGTGGTTAAGGTGCTGGCCTACAAACCAGGAGATTGTGACTTCTAGTTCCGTTTTAGTCATGAAAGGTGGTTGGGCCGATCACCAGGAGATGGTGAATTCTAGTCACCAGTGGTGGGTTGCCCCTGGTTCGCACCGGTTCTATAGAACCGGTAGTAAAACCGGTGGGAAGCCCCACCCAGTAACCCTGATGTCATGAAAATGCTTCTGCGCATGTGCAGAAGAGAGCGCGTGTGCGTGGTCCTGTTGCAAACCGGTGGTAAAGGTAAGTAGAACCCACCCCTGAGTGTCACCCATGAAAGCCAGTTGGGTCAATTGCCAGGTGACAGAGAGTTCTAGTCCCGCCTTAGGCATGAAAGCCCACAAGGTGATTTTAGGCCATTCACTCTTTTTTTTAGCTCAATTTACCTCACAGGGTTGTGGTTGTGAAGAAAATATGAAGAGAAGGGAATATTCACCACCTTGAGTTACTTATAAAGTAATAAAGGTGGGATGAAAATCTCATCTTAAACTAATATGCATGAGTATATAGTTGTAATTGAGACATCTGCTCCTTAAAAACATCCAGTTTTTTAAAAAGCTTCCATTGAAGTAAGTACAGTATATAAAACTGATTACAAGTGGCCATTATCAGGGAAAAATAGAACCAACTGTTGACCTGAACAACGTAGTTAAGTTACAAACTGAGAACCAGGAATCAATCTAGAAGGTTCCATTGAACAACTATCCCTGAAAACCTTCTTTTACAGATATGATCCTAGAAAAATGGAAAATGTTCATATTTCTTCCAGTCTAAGAAGAACTGATGACCTGTCATAGCAGTGGCACTTAGACTTATATACCTCTTCAAGGTGCTTTACAGCCCTCTCTAAGTGGTTTACAGAGTCAGCTTATTGCCCCAAACCATCTGGGTCCACATTTTACTGGCCATGGAAGGCTGAGTCAACCTTGAGCCACTCAGGATCGAACTCCTAGAGCCGTGATGGCGAACCTATGGCACGGGTGCCACAGGTGGCATGCAGAGCCATATTGGTGAGCACGCGAGTGTTGCCCTAGCTCAGCTCCAGCACGCATGTGCGCACCAGCCAACTGATTTTCAGGCCTTCCGGTCCCACCGGAACTCAGGAAACTTGCTGTTTCTGGCCTCCAGAAGGCCTCCGGGGGGTTGGGGAAGGCTGTTTTTGCCCTCCCCGGGCTCCTAGAAAGCCTCTGGAGCCTGGGGAAGGGGGAAAAAAGGCCAACTGGGCCCAACATGTCATCACGTGCCAAAACAAGGGGGAAGTGTGTGTGTGTGTGTGGGTCACGTGCGCATGTGTGGGAGGGTAGGGCGCATTTAATTATGGATGTGGGCACCTGCACCTGCAACCCCCCCCCACTCCCCCCGCTTTTGGCATGCGACAGCAAAAAGGTTAGCCACCACTGACCTAGCAGAACCAATTAACCCGTGGCATTTAAAAAACATTTCCTAAACAGAATCTGAGGGTAGAAATGACAAACCATTGTGTCCCAGTAATAGTCTACATAGGAAGCTAAGGTGGCTGACAGCAACCTGAACCTACTATTATGCTGTCCATGCCATGCCGGAATGCAAAAATAACCCAGTCTAAACAAGGGGGGGAAATAGAAGGAGAGAGCACTCTGCATACCGTCTTCACTTCCTGAAGGAAAGTATAATACAAATCTAATAATTTTTCTCTTTCTTACTTGATCTGGAGGTTCAACCACTGTTTGAGCTCCATCGTAAAAACCAGAAACGTTCATGCTTTGTTTCTCTGTAAGGATAAAATAATTTCAAAATGTATATTTAACAAAGTAAGTGGAGATATACTACAGAAGAGAAGAAGGGTAAGACAGATCGGATCTCTCTGGGTAATCAGAGGATCTTTAATTACCTCCTGAGGTGTTGTGACTTGGGTCTTCCCAAGGGATCCTCCTGAGCTGAGGGGAATTTGATGGATTCTTCTTTCCCTCAGGATCTCTGATCTCCTTTGTGCAGCACTTCAAATAGGAGAAAGGATGGAAGAAGCAGAAGTAATGTACATCACACAACATAAAGTGGAATCTTATGTTCAGAACACAACCTCAAAGCCCCCAATATCCATCAGTGAGTTTGAGTGAGAAAACAATGGAACAATGTCCTACAAGAATTGGTGGGACATCACCACATATTATGAATGTCAGAGACTTTTGGGAAGGTGGGGTGAAGTATTCGAACACATTCTTTATTCCCATGTGGGCTCCCTAAGGTGTCTCACCTGTAATTCGACCTGCTCTTTCTTCTCCTCCACCTGGCTCAGGAGGAAGCCTTCAGCCAGGGCCACTGCTTGGGAGCTGGTCTCTGCTCCACACTCTCGCACCCAGCCCTCCATCTCTGGCGGCAGAAGGAACAGGAGCTGTTCCAGAATAACCAGGTCCAGCATCTGAGCTTTGGTGTGCTTTTCTGGTCTCAGCCATCGCCTACAAAAGCCATGGAGTCGGCTGCAAAGTCCTCGGGGACCCTCAGCCTCCTGGTATTGGATGAACTTCCAGGGCTGAACTTCTGAAGGGAGGATAGTTTCCTCCTCCCGGATCTCCTGCCCGGTTCTTGTCCAGAGCTTTCCCCCCATCCCAGGCTGAGCAGCTGAAGGGCCTTTTCCGCTTCCCTCCTTTCCAAAAAGTTGTGTCTCCATCTTTTCTGTCCTGCAGAGCGACTCCAGATGGCTCCAAGGACTCTGGTGGGTCTCCAGATGCCTTTTCCTTCACGGGACCATTTCTGGTGCTCCACGACTGAGCCCTGCAAGGGATTCCGCTCTTTTTCTTCTTCCCCCAAGAAATAAATTTTGCCTTGCAAAGATTTCAAATGGCTTCGTGTTTCTGTATCTGAGATGGGAAGAAAAAATAAATACCAAGAATTAGAAAGTGGAATTTAGCCACTGAACAACCTTCACCCAACCTGCCTGGAGCCCCAAGCGGCTCATCCCAGCGCAGGGCCGAGGTCCCCCTGAACAGAGCCGGGAAGGAGGCAGCTGGAGAGGCCGCCCCGCTTCTCTCCCCCTCCGGAGACAGGGAGCCTGGTGCAAATCCTGCGTCCTCCTGGCCCGGCTTCTCTCCTCTCCTGCTGGGGCCTCCGCAAGGCGGACCCTCCCCTCCCCCCTGTCGGACTCTTCCCCGGACATGGGGGCGGGAAGGGAGTCCCGGATCCCCGCTTCCCCTTGCATGGAGAGGGCGGCTGGGGAGCATGGGACCCGGGGTTGAAGGAGTGGGCGGCTGGGCAGCATGGGACCCAGCCTCTGCCTCCTCCGCCTCTCTTTGCCCGGGAAGAGCCCCCAACTCACCCGGGGCACCTCTGGATCTCCCCCGCCCCGCCAGACTCTCCGCCTCCTGCGGAGCCCCAGGAGTTAAGGCGAGCGAGTGCGGCGTCCTAGAGAGGCAAAGCTCTATGATGTCACTTCCTTCCCGGCCTCCTCTTCAAAGGCAGCCGTGACTTTAGTCCTCCAGTGGCCCAAATGGGGGGGGGGGCTCCTGGAGTTCCCTTCTCGTGGCAGAAGGCGCCCCCTAGTGGATTTTGCGTAAATTTACAGGATTCCCTGAAAAGGGCGGGAAAGAGGAGCACATCTGAGGGAAGGGCAGGGATATATTTTTTTTTAAATTATATTTATATACCGCCCTTCTCCCGAAGGACTCAGGGCGGTGTACGGCCATCATAAAACACACAAATATAAAAGTTAAAAATGTTTAAAATTGAATTAAATCTTTTGGCCCACAATTAAAACCATTATTAAAATCCCTCAAACTTAAAACCAATGGGCATGGGAGTAGGAGAAAAGGCCCCTCTCAATGCCTCCCTGCCCAAGAAAAGCTTCGTGGTTTTCAGATAAGGCACTTTCTCCATCTCCCTTTTCTTTTCTCTCTAGGAGCCGTCTGTGGAGATGAAAAAAAAAAAATCTCTCTGGAGGATTTAAACTCGCTTCCCTCAGGAAGAGCCACGCTCAAGGCTGGGCAGACATTGGAGGAGGCCTCAAAAGAGTCCAAATCCTGTCAGAAACAGCCGGGCGGTCAGAAGAGGAGGACCAGGAGAATCTCCGGGAAGCACAGCTTGTGTCTTGTGCTTATTGAGAACTCTGGCCCCGTGTCAAGCAGGAGCCGCCCAGCTGGGCGGCGGCCCAGAGCAGTGCTGTCAGGAAGACAACACCCCCCCACGATTTGCTTGTGTCAGTGACTGCAAATATTGTGGTCGAAAGTGAAAACCAAGAATCAGCCATCGTCCATGTCTTGGGAGGGAGATAAACATGAATCCTGCAATATCTTGACGCCACTGTGCAAACCTCAGCACAGGCAATAGCAGCGGAGTCTTCCCCCTTCCAAAACATGCCAGGATGTGATCTGAATAAGACCCGGCTTGACCTGCTATTGAAACGTCTCCTGGCTCTTTCCCAAAGGGACGGCTGGCTGTTCTGTTTCGCCACCTTCTGCAGTGCAAGGGGCGGCACTGGCAGCAGGCAGAGGCACTGGACCGGCCACTCCGTATACAGCAGCCACTTGAAGCACATTTTGGAAGAGTCAGGAAGTGCTTCAATAGCAGGTCAAGCTGTGTCTTATTCGGATCACATCCCGATCTGTTAAGGTGTTTAGAGAGAAGGCACAGCTCCTATTCTCTTGTGATGTGATCTGAATAACACCCAATTTGATCTGGTTTTGAAACACTTCCAGAAAGTGGGCAAAGAACACCTAGACTTGTAGTGCTTTTTGATTCAGGTGCTGCTGCTTGATTTGGAAGGAGAGGCTTTTACATTTGCACAATGTGTCTCCTGAGAGGTAACAGTAAGAATTGGAAGGGACCTTGGAGGTCATTTAGTCCAACCCTGCTCACGCAGGAGACCTATACTAGGGATTCGAACCGCCGACCTTTCTGATCTACAAGCTCAGTGTCTTAGCCACTGAGCCACCTAGTCAAGATAGGCTTTTACGTTTGCACAATGTGTCTCCCGAGAAGTCTTGTGGAGATGCTGGTGAGCCCCTTGTCCTTAGCTTCTCACCCCGCTCTTTCTCCTCTGCTTCAGCCCAGTCTAACCCTCCATCCAGCAGTTAAGGATGAGCAGCTCACCCGTCTCTTCATGAAGAATCTCAGGAAACACAGTGTGCAAATTAAAAATAGCGTCACAAATCTGGGCTCCCTTTCTGTTTGTTCCCCCTCCCCACTCTCGCACTCCTCTCTCACCCTGGGAACTGTGTGGTGGGAGAGGAAGGGCCATCAAGGGGATGCTGGCAAGACAATCCTGAAGAAAGGACAAAATGACCCCATTGCCAGAGCCCAGGTGCTGCTGCTGACTTGGAATGAGTGACTTTTTCATTTGGACACCATGTCTCTTGAGAGGTCTAATGGAAAGGCAGGAGCTTAGCTACACAGCTTCTCCCCCCCTCCCCCCGGATTTCTCCTCTGCTTCACCCCAGCCTAGTCCTCCGTCTCCCTCAGAGGTGGGAGGCCAGTTTCAAAGGGGATGGGAGAGTTGGGACAAATCTGCAAGAAACAACTCTCTTCTGTGCCAGGTTTCCAAACCCACAACCGCTCTCTTTTCCCTCCTTCTCCTTCCCCTTGCTTCTTAGGTGAGAGTTGAAAAGCCCCATTGTTCCCAGCCACTCTCCCACTGTCTAACTTTGTTTGTGGAATGTGCAATGGAGCTGGAGGACTATGTTCGACAGCGGACCCCGAATGGGTTGGGACTGTGACGTGGCACCACCCCTGCCCCACCACTCCTGCAGCAGCAGGAGCACCACCAACAGATGAAGGCAGAGGCACGAGGTGTGTGGGAGGCATGCAATGTAGCCCGCTGGACACACCATACAGCTGCCTGCCCCATTACCGCTGTGGGCAAAGATGGAGTGAATGAGCAGGCAGCCACTAATCCAGCATGTTAAATCGCATGCCTCCTCCATTCCCCAATGCCTCTACTGGTGCTGTAAGGTGAAGCAAGGGTGGCACCTCGCCGCGCCTCCTGCGCTCTCAACCCCACAATCCAACCTCATTCTCCAGCTCTGCTGCACACTCCACAAGTGAAGATGGATGGTAGGAAATTGTCATCCCCGCACCTCTGCCTCTGCTTGCTGCTTTGAGGCTCTGGGCTGCTTTTTGCACTCTCTACATTGACATCTTTCATTATTCCCTCAGAAAAGGTCTCGGAGAGAAAAAGGTCGCCTGCTTTTGCATTCATACTGGTTGACTCATCTTAATTTGACACAGCAGACGCAAGTTGGATGGAGGGTCTTTGGTGCCCTAAGGTTGGTTGGTGCACTGATGTTGTTCCCTAGCTTGGTTAATGAAATGTCTGCAACAAAACAATCAAGCTCAAAGACCCCTCGTTTCAACCATGAGCTACAAATTTTCTTCTTTATTGGCAGGTTGATTATTTTTGGTATCTTCATATCCCAGAGAAAATTCTGTGTATTTGCATTTCTGCATATTTCATCAGGAAGGATTGAAGTAGTTTTTTTCAAGTAATTCTTCTTAATTTCACGTTATTGTGATCCCATTGATTTTTAAAGGTCTTTCTCTTGATTGATCATTTGCAATGTTAGCACACTGGAGTGATTTTGATTCTGATTCTCTGGAGTATCTCTAATGTCGAACAAGGAAGGAGGGAGGGGGGTATGAGGAGTCTGCAGGTGTTTGAGCAGAGAAGACTGAAGATGCCCAGCAATTGGACTATATGCTGATTAGACCATGTGGCTGGAGACTTTGCGGGAAGTGACAAAGTTTTATTTTTAATTGGGTGGAAAACTAGCAGGAACCCAGAGCCAGTTTGCCACCAAGTTGTGCCAATAAGACATATCCCAATAACATGTTGAGAAATATGCCTGTCTTGGAGTTCTTAGTTTTGGGAATGTTTGCTTAGCGCATTGTGGGCTGCCCTGAGTCTCCGGAGAAGGGCGGCATATAAATTTTAAAAAAATGTATTACTTGGAACCTTGATGTTGTGATGGATGGATGGATGGATGGATGGATGGAAGGAAGGAAGGAAGGAAGGAAGGACCATCATTAATTCAGTGCTATTGTAACTTCGAATGGTTACTTTATTAATGATTGTAAATCAAGGACTACCTGGGTTGCCAGTAGGCTGGCTAACTAGGGGAACTTAATACACATCCATATTTCCCTGCCACTGCTTTCTCTTAGTAAAACTACTTGCTTTAATGCTCCATGTGTGGACAAAGCTCAGAACATACCAATATTTCCAGAACGCTAGAATTATTGAGTTCAAGCAGTGCTTTTTTCACATAACTCTGTGAACAATCAAGCCGTGGTAGTACAGTGGACTAAAACACTGTTATTAACATCTGCTGCTTGCAATTACTGCAAGTTCAAATCTCA
>JANHZT010008396.1:25919-40753 GCA_032468215.1 Stegonotus admiraltiensis | reverse complement strand
CAGTAGACCAGGCCCCAGATGGAGGAGAGTGGCAAACTGGAAAGGCGTTGTACACAAGATGGCGGCTGGAGGTGCAGGAGTGACAGAACTCCCCAATAGGTCAGGCCAGGGCAGACTAAAAGTTCAATCTGACCAGCTAGGACAGTTGCCAGAAGCCAGGAAGCAGAAGAGAGTCACAATCTTCGCCTGGGAGCCTCCTCTCATAAGCCAGCAGGCAGGCTCTGCGCGAAAATGCCAAAGGCGACCACGGTAACGATCAGACAGGCAAACAGTTCAAAATGGCGGCGGGCAGGAAAATCGCCGCTGTGCGCCCGCAACGGCGGTGGCTGTAATGGCGGCAGTCTAAGGCGGGCTCTCCGAGTCGCGCTGTCGGCCGGGACAATCAGGGACAAGTTTGAGACCGTAGAAGCCGGTAAGACGTTTGACTGAGGCCGATTGCAGAGAAGCTGCTCCCAAGCGCTACAGCGATCGCAGCGATAAGGCGGCGGCGAAAAAAAGCGGCAAATTCAAAGGGCTGTCAGTTCAGGCCGCTCTCATTGCGAAGGTCAGGAGAGCGGCGAAAACTCAACCTGCGGCTGTAATTAACAGCGCGAGCCAAGCGCTCCGCTCCCAGCGCAGTTAGCTCAGTCCTCAGAGACTGCCTTTGAGGTGGGCAGGAGCCCTGGCGCGGCAGGGAGCAACAGAGGTGGCCCCTCAGGGAAAAAGAGGGGTAGAGCTCTGACAAGGAAGCCCCAGACACTCACCACACCACCATAATGCAGCAAATTAAATCAGTCCCGTAAGAGAAAGAAAACTTGTCAGGTAGAACTCCAAGGAAATCCAAAGCGTGAATTATGCAGAGATGACAGAGCAAGCCAAAAAACACAGCCTCTGTACTCGACTGAGTGAATGAAACTGCCCTCAGCCGAGCACAGAAGGCGTGTCCATGGAAGAAAATTTAAAGGAACATTCACCCAGTCTCTGTCATCAACTGAACATAATCCCACGCTTTGGATTCTCCAGGCAGCGCGCTGGAGAAAAGGACTCAAATGAAGTACATTAAAAATAATAACACCAATCCCTGCATATGTCAAAGGAACATGAAAACTCTGAATGGCTTGAGCAGTCTATATGTTCAAAGTTCTCTTCCCCCACATTTTGTTGACCAAAATATACACAGTGGAACTCCCAAGCATGTGTTTCTAGGATAGGGGCAAGAATCTAACTTTAAGAAAGCCTACCACGAAGTAAGAATAGTTAGAGTGGAATATACTAATCAATCAATATACCATGGCCTGTAGCTTAAATGTTTAAGAAAATTTGATGGCAGAGATGGTTCTGCTCTTTGAGTTGAAAAGAAAAAAAGGAATGTGTTTTCTTGAATGGCATACACATCCATCAGTTCATTTAGATGCTGTAGTAAGTTACAGATAGAAAGTGAAAAAAAGAACAAATCTCAGTTAATAAGAGACTTCTATTTAGTTGTCTTTGGAAATATTCTTACCAACTCCCTCTAGCAAAAAAGAATTATTATATTACCGGTGAAATGTTATTATCAGGTGCATTTTTAACACAAAGTCTTTTCAGGCCCCGAAGACAGATATTCTATCAAATATAAAATCTCAGAAATAGGGGGCAGAGAGATTGCTAAGAACATCAGTTCTCTTTGTGAAGGGAGAAATACTCACATCAGACACTTTCAGCTTCTATGCTGACAATTCTCATAATGACAGATATCCATTTTCATATTTCCACACTGCCATTATGTTCTCACGGCAAAATTACTGTCAAGGAAAAGCAAAGTTATATACCTAGTTTTGTATATTTTAGATATATAGAGCTAGAATGCATTTCCTACTTAGATAGAAGGAATGGCAATAGAAGATAGAAGGGAGAGCAAGAGCGTAAACAAGTTCTGCATCACTGCCCTGCACCAATCATACCAAACCAAGATAGTCTAACCATTCCAACTGAAAGAAGAAGAAAACCTGTGAGAAACGCCCTTCATCAGGAGAAGTGGGCCTTTTCTGATGGCCCAGTTTAAGGCCTATCCGCTAGTTCAGAGGTGGGGAACTATGACCCCCTTATGACTTCTGGACTTCCGTAATGGTGCATGGACTAGTGCAGGGGTGGGGAACTAGGGCTCCCTTGTGACTTCTGGACTTCAACTCCCAGAATTCCTCAGCCAGCCATGTGCCAAGGAGCCTTGGTGGCACAGCGGACTAAACTGCTGTTAAAGTAGCACTTAGTAGCTGCCTGCAATTACTGTGAGTACAATTCTCACCAGGCTCAAGGTTGACTCAGCCTTCCATCCTTTCGAGGTAGGTAAAATGAGGACTCGGTTTGTGAGAGGGCGGCAAATCAATCAATCAATCAATCAATCAATCTGGGAGTTGGAGTCCACAGGTAATAAAAGGGCCATACTTCCCCACCCCTGCACTAGTTCATGAGGCAGACATGAAAAACAGAGGTTTCCAGAGCAGGCCTATGTTATACAGGTAATCCCCACTTATGACTGTAATGGAGCCTGCCTATTATCGTTGTAAGTTATGATGGTTGTAAAGCAGACAGCCGATCTGATTTTATGACCTTTTTTTCATTAAGTGAGCACTGAATTTGTTAAGCAAAGTAAAAATAAAACCTTCTGTGAAATCAGTGCACTAGGTGCATTAGACTTCCAGGCCCAATTCAAAGTGCTGCCTTTCACCTTAAAGCACTATCAGATACTTTGACAAATTAAATCTTCCCAACAATTAGAGAGGGTCTCTTGCAGGCCTCTCTCCTTGTGATGGTCATGTGTCATGGGCCAGTGATAGGCCTTCTCTTTCGTATCCCTGGTTTTATGGGACACTTTTCCCCTTGGGAGCTCAAATGGCCGGTTCTACAGGTATTTTGAGAAAAGACCAAAGCAGCGTTTTTCCAGTGGACTTTCAGCCCTTAGATTAAGAAAATGATGGTGTTTATAATTTTGATGAGGAGGATTCATTTTTATTATTTGTATTTATCTTAATGATTATCTTTTACTTTATTGTACTCCATCCAGACTCCATTGAGCAGGCTATAAACATTACAAACATTTATTTTTTTAAAAAAGAGAGATGAATTGGGCAGCTCTCACTTGAATAGATGGAATTTTAAACTACTTTTCATAGGTAAACTTAAGTTTATGTATTGAAGAAGGAGCTCTATACAGGTAGTCCTTGACTCATGACCACAATTGAGACTGCAACTTCTGTTCCTAAGTGAGGAGGTTGTTAAATGAATCCCATCCAATTTTATGACATTTCTGGTTAAGTAAATCACCATAGTTTATTTATTTATTTATTGGTTCGATTTATATGCCGCCCTTCTCCGGAGACTCAGGGCGGCTTACAATACATTAAGCAATAGCCTTCATACTTTTGTATATACCTGCTTAGTAGGACTTTCAGCCCCCCCAAGCGGTGTTCTTTTTTATACAAAGTCAGCTTATTGCCCCCACAATCCGGGTCCGGTTAAGGGGATTACATGGTTGTTAAGCAGTACTGCACTCTAACCACTGCCCCACCTCGGCTCTCTATTGATTGCCAACCATCCAAATTTTGATCATGTGACCATGGGGATGCTGAAATGGTTGTAAATGTGAGGATCAATCATTAATCACTTTCTTTGATGCCATTGTAACTTTGAACAGTCACTAAATGAATGGTTTTAAATTGAGGACTACCTATACTTCTAGAACATGTAATTGAGCAAAATACAAAACCAAATTATCTGCAATGTAATACAGATTATTTTAAACATAAATAATAGAATTATAATTAACTGCATATATAAGAACTAAGCATGCTTTAAGACGTTGCTGCAAGTCTTCAGCAGTATTCATCTTTTCTTGTTTATCAACTAAAATTAGTAAGGCAGAGGCAGTGAAATGATTCTAAACAAAAAATTTATCTGTAACAAAATACATGGCAAATGACAGGAATGCACAAATTGAGTTGTTTCTGATGACTAATTATTTTGCCTTCATTTGAAAGTCATCATTCCAAAACATTGTTCAGTAGCAGGTCATATTGCTGACTCATTGGTGTAGTAAAGGATTATGAAGGACTTTTCCAGTAACTTAAACTGTAATTTATTATTTTTTTTAAATAAAATGAATGATTGGTGAGAATACAGAGAGGGATTTAAATCTGTTTCCTCAACTATGAGACTGACAATCAGTTATGTGAAAATATAATACATAATTGCCATATAGAATTTGTCATCACAGTAACCATATCACTAAAAGAAGGTGACCATGGTCTATTTCAGCCTCTGATGCCACAGGATACTTTAGATTTGTTGGAAAATTCTCTAGAAACATTCTAGGTTGAATCAAGCACGCCAGACTAAGTGAATCTTCATCTGATACAAACTCACTCTGATTATATTCCTGTCCTCGTCTTAATGGTTGGATAAACACTTCTAATATGTTCATTACCATCAGTTCACTTATGTAGGACAACATGGCTTTTCATCATGAGACAAACATGGTTATAAACTAATTTGGATGGAGTTAGGGGAGAAAAAAACAATAAGTAGAGAATACAATACAATTTATCTTCATATATATAGTTTTCATCTTCACTGAATTAATTTAAGCCTTCATAACGACTTCTTTTGGAGTAGCTCATATACTTCAATTAGTTTTATTTAGTTGATTAATTATTACAGTTAGGTCATGGTTTGTTGTATTAATATAGTAAGAAACTAATATAGTTTTCTTATTTTGAAATGATGCAGGATAGCAATAGCACTTAGACTTATATACCACTTCACAGTATTTTACAGTCCCCTCTAAGCAGTTTACAGAGTCAGCCTCTTGCCCCCAACAATCATTTTACCGACCTCGAAAGGATGGAAGGCTGAGTCAACCTTGAGCCTGTTGAGATTTGAATTGCCAAACTGCAGGCAGCAGAAGTCGCCTGCAGTACTGGACTCTAACCACTGCACCACCACGGCTGTTTTTGTTTCACTTATACAGGTAGTCCTTGACTTACAACACTTCATTTAGTGACTGTTTGAAGTTACAATGACACTGGACAACGTGACTTATGACTGTTTTTCACACTTAAGACTGTTTCAGCATCCCTGTGGTCGTGTGATCAAAATTCAGACACTTGGCAATTGATTCATATTTATGATGTTGCAGTGTCCCATGGTCATGTGATCACCTTTTGCATCCTTCTAACAAGCAAAGTCAATGAGGAATCCAGATTCACTTAACAACCATTAAGTGAACTGCACAACAGCAGTGATTCACTTAACAACTGTCTTACTTAGCAACATAAATTTTGGGCTCAATTTTATTTTTATTTTATTTTTATTTTATTCAATTTCTATACCGCCCTTCTCCCGAGGGACTCAGGGTGGTGGACAGCCAAAACATAAAATACAAACAATATAAAAATTAAAACAATTAAAACAAATTAAACAATGTAGGCCAATCAATTACGAACAATTGCGTTCATAAATCAAGGACTACCTGTATAAAGAAGAACTTTACACACTACCTGATAGATTTATTGTGAAAGGATCTTTTGGGTATGTTGACTCCAGGGATGTTTCAGTGCGGGAAACACCTTGTGAAATAACCTGCAAAGATATTTATCCAGTGACAAGATTATTTATCACCATCACATACCCCTATTCTTCAAACAAGTTAACATGTCAGATTTAGTTTCTATTTACATAGATATTTTTTCCATTCAAAAGAAAACTATTTTCTAAGTCTCATCATGGGAAAAATGTGTTAAAAATAAAATTGACATTTTCAACTCAGAGATTAATATCTGATCTTCACCTATAAAAATTACTAGGGAGACTGCCATTCTTACCCCGATTACATTCCAATGAAACTTGATATCTGATTCCACAGGCTGGTGTGGTATGAAAATTGACATGAATTATTATTTATTAATATTTTGCCCCAATGCTCACCACCATATTGATGGCCGTGCACCCTGCATCCCTTGAAGGCTCAAAACATGAAAGCAAATCAAAGTGCTGCTTCTTATTGAAAAAAGTTAATCTTCCCAGTAAATACCTTAATAGTAGGATAAAAATCAACATATCTATTTTTTTTTGCAGGAGCAAAATTACATGTACTACTAAAAATTCAGTAAATTTCTAGAGCAGCAGCATCTGCAGGAAACTACAATGATACACTAAATTAGTCATGTTAATACTATGATTACCTACTTCTGCGATTCACATATGTATCATCATTTGCCCTGTTCTGTAAATTTCCATGTTCTATGAATATTTTTTTTTTCTTAATCCTAGCCACTTGATGAATGCAAAAAGAAAATTGAAAAGGATAATTGGATGAAACTGGGGTGTAGAGAACCAGTTTGGTCTAGTGGTTAAGGCAAAGGACAAATAATGCCAAAAATAATACACTGATTGCATTAGATACCCCAGATAATATTCAACACAAAGTAGTTATAGCAAATTGCCATTAAAAATGCAGTTTAGGAGTTGAAAATATTTTACAGGTTGAGATGGGCAGTCATATAAATTTAAATAAATAAATAATCTAACAATGTTTAACTGCAAAACTTGTCCTAAGATTTTCATTGCAGTCTGCGCAAGCTACTAGTTCTGAAATTTGCTAATCAGCTAATTTGCATCAATATAGTAGCTAGAAAACATTTAATTTGACATACACATATAAACACATACAGTATATATAGGTAAATCCTACTTAGTTTTGTAGATCTTGATTCCACACA
The DNA here is from genome assembly GCA_032468215.1 of Stegonotus admiraltiensis. Taxonomy (NCBI): domain Eukaryota; kingdom Metazoa; phylum Chordata; class Lepidosauria; order Squamata; family Colubridae; genus Stegonotus; species Stegonotus admiraltiensis. Next base: position 34,019 of record JANHZT010008396.1, on the reverse strand, counting down.
GGATGCCAGAGTTATATAAACTTAGAACTTAGTCACATGTTTTCATTTATTTGTTGTTCTAAATTATCAAGGAAAATTGTTATTAATTACAGATGGAATAAAAAAAGAATGCAAGAATACTGATGGTCTATTAATCACTGAATCAAGTTAGTAAACAAATTAAATATGAGATGGAAGCTATTATTATTTTATTTTTAAATTTTGAATTTTTTGTTTAAAATGTTATTTCAATGAGGCATAAATCGGGAACAATTTTCCTTCTGTTCTGCTTTTAAAGGAATTTAATTTATGTTTCAAAACCCAGATGAAGTTTTGCAGTTGCATATGAAATTAATAGACCTGTCTAAAACTATTGCAAATGACTTTTTCACGAAAATGCATGAAAATATATGGCATTAGACGGAAGTAAATGTAATACATTCTCTGTTATAACAAAGCTCCTTAATTCTATTCCAAGGTTAGATTACTTTGAAAACATGGATCATATATACCAATGCCCCAAACCAAAACATTTTTCTCCTTTAACATCCTACTTGCTGTATGCCTTACAGGCTACTTCTGAAAATGTTCTAAAACAGCCTTTCTGCAACTCTAAAAAGGAAAGGCATAAATTAAAAAGCAACCACCACCACCCAAAAAAACCCCCTGGAGTGACAATCAGCTGTTCCACAGTTAGCGGAGTAGCAGAAGTGCTGGCAAGGTTTGGAGGTATTTGGCCGCATGTCATTCAGGGCAATGGGTACCTGCAAATTTACTACCTTTTTTTTAAATGGTGGTGTGCACAAGACTGCTTTGCGGCCTTCCTTTGTTTTTCAATATCTTTTGCCTAAATTGTTTCATTTATTCCTATGTGTTTCAGAAAGATTACTTTTTAGGTGTAGAAAAATGGGCTACTGTAATCACTATAGAAATGTACCTAGCCTATTAGGAACGTAGTCCTTTGAACTATAGTTGAAATGTCATCTGAGACAAATAACGTATGACAAACCCATCAGTTTCAAATGATGTTGGGAAACACCGATATTTATCTAGGCAACTGCAGTGGATAGGAGGGTTTGATGCTGAAGGTACAAGTAAGCAAGAAAAGGTATACCCAAATTTGAGTTGTAAGAATAATAACTGGACCTTGTGAAATTATTCATCCCAGAAAATACCTTTAATGTTAATGTTTCATTTGTGAAACTCCCGGCCCGCTTGCTGGATGCATCACGTACTGGCCATGCCCCGCCTGGTTTAGCGAAGGGGGGGAAGTCCCAATGCATCAAGTAACACCGCTGTGACGACGTGAGTTCGACAGCCCTGATCTAGACCCTTATACAAGTATCTGTCACTGCAGATTATTTATATTAGGTGTATCACTTCCATTTTGAACATTTTTTGTTTGTTTAATTTCTCAGTCAATGACACCGGGCAGCTTACAATTCAATATATATGCATCTGTCTGTCTGTCTGTCTGTCTGTATTTAACTGTAATATACATATTACAGTTAAAATGTAGAATCCATTTCAAAACAATAAACTAATAAAAACACTAAATTATCCAAATTAAATATATATAGGAGCAAGATACTTGGCCAGTTAGCAATATAGCCAGTAAACGGGGCCCTTGACAAACTGAGCACCCCAGGCTTAGGAATATAGCCAGGTTTTTAGGGCCTTATGAAACACTAATGGGGTTGGGGACCATTCTGATCTTGGAAGGTGACATGCTTCTTTTCCACTCTGAAGAAACAAACCCAATCTCCATTCAAACGTGCCAATCATGGTTTGAACAAGATTTTTCTCCCAGAGCTCTGAACCCAATGAAGACCCAATGTTGCAGTCTTCTCATGAGGAAAAACTGTTTGGAGTCCTTATGGGCAATTTGAAGTCCTCTCTTTATCTGGAAAGGAATTATGAAGATCTGGTCTACTACTTTTTTTTTCCTTTTTACAAACCACTGATGGAAAATGAAGAAATGAACCTGGTTATGTGTATGTGTGTGTGTGTATGTTTAACAAAATGAAATTGATTAGAGTTCTGTCATTTTTCAATTTTTGCCCAAGTGAGAAGAGCTGTGATGTTTTGTTACTTCTTTAGTCCAGGAGGAGTTAAAGAAACAGAATACACCAATTGGCGGGCAAATGTGATCCAGATAGAACACTGTCAAAGGAGCTGAAATCCAAAAAGTGTTGTGAGGTCTCATTTCCATGTTTCTTGTTTTGGTAATAGGCATACCTGACATCAGGTTGCATCCCTCTAATGATACGAGAATTAACTCGGACAAGAGGTATCATAATGTGGTACCCACATGTACCATGGAGAATATTGTTGGTGCCTGTCAGAATCCCTGGCCCCTCAGATTTTTAATATTTTAAAGTTAAATGAGAGCATTCAGCAGAGAGAGAAATAAAACTTGCTCCTGTATGAGGTAATCCTAGACATCCCTTGATCCTGCCAGCACCTATATTTACATCTGAAAAACAAAAATGGTTTTTAATGCTACAGTGAGCAAATGCAAAACGAGTTGCTTGCATTGCTCATATAATACAGGAAACTGAAACTCGCTACAAGAGAAATAATGCATTTTCTCTGGCTTGCATTCTTTATTCAGAGGATTAATAATATTCTTCTAATACAACTGAAAAAGAATTGTAATCCTCATATGATTTTTATTCTGCATCATATACAACTCAGTACACGTTTTAGAAATCTACAACATAGTTTGAATTATGAGCTTACTATTTCCAAAAAAGTGTGAAATTTCCTTCATCTCACATTTTAAAGCAATCAGAAAAGTCAAACCTATAGGAATTGTATAAACAATAATATATGAAGCAGATAGGAATTATAGAGCATTTGGGAAACCAGTCTTTTCTTTTTAACAATCCTTGTGCTATAAAAATCTATTTCATTTACAAATAATAGCAGATTTGATTGCTGACGTCCAGTTTCCCAGGGAACAATGCATTTTCTCTAATGAGATATGCATTTTATTCAATTTACCATTTTGACAATGAGATTTGCTATTTTAATCAGTATCAGCAAATCCAATATTCTGATTAACAAAATAGAGTTTAATTTGGGCAATTAACAATTATATTTAATTATTTGTTTAAACAATACAAGACCTGTTGAATTTCTATAGTATTTTATACTGGTCTTGTGAAACACTGTTTAGAAATGCAGGACATAAATTCTGATACATGTGTGTGTCTGTGTGTACGCGCTAAATACTTTTCCCAAAAATATGTTATTTTTTTTCACAATTTTAATTCTAAAATGCAGAGTTCATCACAGTTGGTGTATAGGCTATGATTAATTTGTCCCAAGTTATGGACTACTCACCAACTTTTTCTAAAATTGAGCAAGTTAAGAAAAAAAAAGAAGTTATATCCTTGTCTCAACCCCCTCCCCGTCCCATATTCCAGGGTCATTTCTTTAGTCTTTAACAGCACATGACAATTCTTGTAAACAACTTTTATGTTCCTGGCAATCGAAAAAGGAAGAAAAAGGCTGAGAGAGAGATGCTTTGCCAGCCAAGTCTTCAGACTGCCTGAAATGATAGAAACTTTTGTCACAACTGGCCCAGTTAACTTGCAGTTTAGATAAATGAAAAGCACATAAACATTGCTTGTTTGGTGGGAGAAAACTCCTATTATTTCCAGACATTTTGCATATTTTACCTGTTGTAAATGGTAAAGATTTTTTTAAAAAAAATAAACTGATAATTTAAAAACATTACAATAATTAAAAGCAACTGAAAAAGTTAAAGTAAAATTGTGTTTACATGCCATCCAAGCACAAACTCTAGCTTCTAGCAACCAAGGACACGCTGCCAAGCCACTAAAACCCAGGGAATCTCTAATACAATCCTAACTAAGGACAGTTTCCATTAAGTCCCAGTGCATGTTAATTAACCAAAATAATATATTGAAGTAGTTCACAATCACAGAACCTAAATTATTTACCTATATATCATCCTATAATGAATGAATGGTTAGTGACATCTTTGGAATTTCTGAAAGTTAACTCAACCTGTTATTTGGATATCAGGTAATCATGGCTCCCTTCTGACCTCAGTGAATATTAAATAGATTGTTTCATTCAAGTTCTTCAGCTTCTTTTGAGAAAACATAGAAACATCTACTGATGCTTCTTAACTTCAATTCTGGACAATTCTTACTTTATTCTGTTCCTGTCAATCAGAGAAAAACATGCTTTGATTCCCTCTTTCTCCATTTGCTGAAGTAAACTTTTCCTCAAACTATTGTTTGAAGACGACAATAAACTGTGTGATACTTTAAAGATTCATTTTATTAAAATGCAGTCGTGTTCTTTATTGTTCATTTACTTTAACAAATATTTAACTGAATTGTTGTTTGTCTGTTTTTCTATGATGATATAATTGTTCCCCACATATTATGGATTAGCTCCATTTTTGTTTATATGTATGCATCTTGTGTATCTTTAATCTTTAATTCGGAGATAGGGAGACATGTTGGTAACAGATAATTGGCAATTATACATTAACTGTTGCATGAACATTCATTGAAAAAACACTCAATTGAACAAACAGGGAGAACCTGAAGTTCCAGTACAAGGAGCCAGATGTGACAATGTTGGTGTCAATGAAATCTGGTAGGATGGGACACATAACTGGAATACTGAACAGGAAGCATATGGTTTGTTCAAAAATAAAAATCTCAACAAAAAGGAAGGCAAGATTGCACTATGACTTGAGAATGTAAGGAAATTCATGATATCAAATGAAAAACCTTCCCAAAAGAATCCATTAAAAACTAAAGGAAAAAGAAATACTATAATAATGACCCCATTGTGGGTGTGTACTTGTGCTGAGATAACCTTGACAAAGGAAAGTAAGACAACCATGAAAAGAAAGCAAATGAGAAACAAAATGACTATTTAGTGAGGGAAATGGGTGATTCTTATATATGACAAAACAAAATAAAATAAATATTAGATCCAGATAAAGAATGGAAAGAGACTTGAATGACCCCACCTTAATTCTGTTTGCGCATCAGATTTTGAGGCTTTTAAGATTCTGTTATTATACCCTCCAGCAAAATTGGACCTTGACAGAATATAGGAAATCATACAAAGTTACCTTCAAAAGATTGATTTAGAGCAGCAGAATAGGTCAGGCAGACAATTAAGAAGCATTTTTCCACTTTTCTGCTCTACCTCATTTAATCTAGAGCTAGCTTCAAACATTACTGCATTTGTGTGCAACATGTAATCTGGAGCTTTGCAAAGTGAAACTTTACTTTTATTAAATGGGTTTGCCCAAATGCACAGCATTTAAGCTTTACAGACACTGATTTTTACTGTTCGCAAATGTACCAGAAGAATGTGCTGGAATACATATCATGAATAACTAGGGCCACAACTTAAATTCAGCCTAATCTTTTCTGTTTGCACACTCTAACTGCCTCAGGCTAATGAGACAGAAAATAATAAAAATAACAACAACTATTACAACAACTAAAAAAGCAGAGAAAAACTAAAGTAAGGAATTAAACTGTACTGGGCTAATGAAAATTCCATCCATTTTACAAGTAGCTTTACTTCTATGGTTGCATCTGTACTGTAGTTATTTCTATTTAACAACTGTGGTAAGAAAGATCATAAAGTGAGGCAAAACTCACTTAACTGTCTCGCTTAGCTACATAAATTTTGGGCTCGGTTGTGGTGGCAAGTCGAGGACTACCTGTATAGGGTTATCATCAGTTGCCATGTTTGCTTGTGATCAGTGCTATCACATGTGAAAATCCATATGCATTCACTGGTTGTTCCTACATATTAAAAACAAGACAGCTGTACTTAATTTTTCCCAATATCTTAAAGTCCATGAAGCTGCCAACATCACCTACCATTAAGCAAAGTTCTGGCATTCCAAAAACACACCATGTGAAATACACAGGCATGCTGATACCACCCACAAAGGGGAAGGCGTATTTACATCCTGTGAATACATCACTACTGGAAGCAACAAGAAATAGATGAAAAACAAAAGGGTATAACACCGATAAACAACCTTCAGTTTGAACTTCAATAGCTCAAAGGGGAAAAATAACCCATAATCCTACATTTAGACATGGGAAAAAGTAAGGAAAGGGTGTAAAAGGTGTAAAGGGGTTTTGGACTCTTCTAAAATAAATGGCAAGGATTTTCACAAATAAAATGTTTTAAGATGTTGAGATATGATCAAAACATGAAGGTAAAAGCATCCATAAAGAAGTGTCTAGATTGGTATACAGATGACAGAAATGCTTATTAAAGATCAAGGCAAGAGAAAGCCCATATAAATGAATCTATTTTGAGTTCTCTAAACTTTTGGATAGAACTATTGAAGAGAATTTTGGGAGTGCCATTGAGTATTGATTTACAGTGCATTCAGAAAGTATTCAGACCCCCTTCACTTTTGTCAATTTTGTTATGCTGCACCCTGATTCTACAGTGGTTGAAATTCATTTTTTTCTCATTAATCTACACTTAGTATCCCATAATGACAAAGTGAAAATAGAATTTTAGAAACGTCTGTAAATTAAATTAAAAAGAAAAAACTGAAATATCACATTGGTATAAGTATTCAGACCCATTGCAACAACACGTGAAATTTAGCTCAGGTGCCTCCCATTTCTCTTCATCATTGCTGACATGTTTCTACACCTTGATTGGAGTCCACCTGTGGAAAATTAAATTGATTGGACATCAATTGTCAATTTGTCAATAAGAAAACTGACAAAAATGAAGGGGGGCTGAATACTTTCTGAAAGCACTGAAAGCAATCTGTAAAAGATACAGTCTCCTTCAAGATGAGTTCCACTGCTTGTGACTTCAGGGAACCATGCATTTACTTTTCATGGCAAGCAGTGTTAATGTAGAATGTTGTCTACATAAGATTCAGACAATATAACTACAGTATGTCTAAAAAAGAAAATTTTGAAAATTGAGGAAAATAAAGATGTCCATTTTCACATCAAACACTACCCTAAATCCTCGCTCAAACCTTTATTTAGCAAATAGCTATCAGCATACATTTCAGACTTGATATACCTAGATACGTTAACTTTATTGCAGACAAGAAAAATGTCATATATATGCAGAATATCTGTCTATTGTAGTACACAGGAACCAAAGCCCATATATATGTCAGTTCCAAGGCTTAAATCTTAAGTCTTCTGCTCACTCCCTTTCAAGCCAATGAATTTTGTGGCACTTTTTTCCAACCTGGGATATAAAAGATGTATGTTCTATTTGTATACAACAGTTCCATCTGGTAATTTTATAGAACAGTTTTGTCTGGCCTGGACTATGGAATGATAAATGAAATTTCATCAACAAACTGTAAAATACAAAAAGCACTTGATCCAGAAGGTTGATCAAATACACACACCGAGAGAGACACACACAAAATATTTCTCTCTGTCTCTCTCTCACACACATACACATACACATACACACATAAATACATACATATTTACGTATGATGTTCTTGATATATATCAAGAAAGAATAGAACATTAATACTGAAGATACAGTTAATAAAACTACTAAAGAACAAGTGTAGCTGGAAAAAGAAACCATAATAACTCCAAAAGGAAACCCAACCTGATCTAACCTTTTACAGTTTTTAATAGCAAATCAGTATGTGAATGATATTATCTGGTACACACTGCATGCCGAGACTTTCAAAAAGTATTTCATAAAACCTTCATCAATGACTGAGTAAATAGTAATCCTCAGGTTACAACAGCAATTAGGATTAGGATCGCTGTCACTGAGCAACGAGGTGGTAAAAGACAACACTTAGGAACAATAATCCTGGCAGTCCTCGTTGCTGTCATAAACTGTGTGACATGTAGGCTGTTAAGTGGGAAGCAGCAGGACTCCCAGGTAAGAGGGTGGAGATAAGGGACACCCTGGGAGGTCCAGAACAGACTGCACATCATTTGGGGAAGGCAGCGGAAGTGCTTGGGAGGCCTGGAACACACCATGCACAAGTGCTCGAAGGCCAGGAGGTAAATCAGGGATGAAATGCTACTGGTTCAGGTGAACCGGTAGTAAAAAAAAAGCTACCAGTTCAGGCAAACTGGT
>JANHZT010008396.1:0-15010 GCA_032468215.1 Stegonotus admiraltiensis | reverse complement strand
TCTCACCAGGCTCAAGGTTGACTCAGCCTTCCATCCTTTCAAAGGTAGGTAAAACGAGGACCTGGTTTGTGGGGGCAGTAAGCTGACTTTGTATAAAAAAATATACAAAAGTATGAAAGCTTTTGCTTAACACATTGTAAGCCACCCTGAGTCTCCAGAGAAGGGCGGCATATAAATCAAAATTTAAAAAAAAGGGGAGATTGTCAACTTCTATAGAAAGTGGGTCAATGAACCTCAAATTATAACGTATACAACAAAAATAATAATTGGAATTTATTGGACTGCATTGCTTTTGTATAGAAAAGGACTGTCAAAAACAACATTTTGTTGGAATGGTTTCAAATCCACTTTAAAAAAAATAAAAGGAGGTATAACGTTCTACAATAATCAGGTAAAACTGGTTTAAAAAACCACAAAGTAAACCAATAGGAAGAGATATAGAAGCAGCAGCATAATATTAAGTAAACCTTTGCAGGAAAACAGAAGTCTTACCTTGAGCTGTTTTGGGGCAGTCATTAATAATTGTTATTTGAGTAATAACATGTTGATTGAAATAGAATAGTATTTGGTAATTATATATAGATAATTGAGCCACTCCTAATGTAAATTCCTGATCTCGTTGAAGTGGCCAGTGTAAATATGAAAAGAAACAAACTGTTTCAGTTATCACTAGAATTGTTCTTAACCATCACATATTAGATTCTTGTTGTATTACAATTGATAATGAGTATACAAGCTAGAAAACTAGCTTATGGAAATTAATGCACTCAAGAGACCCTAATCCTTTCCTGAGCACAGCTTTTATGACCAAAAATAGTAAATTAACCAGAATATTAGCAAGTGAATATATAGACTCTGCAATGAAGAGTTGAACTTCTCAAGGTCATTTGACTTTTGGCTGAAGAGAGAAAAGTGAAATGAAAAGAAGATAGGCATCAGCTGTTGTTGTTGTTTTGTTGTTGTTTTTACAGGAAGGCTCTGCTCTGGAAGAGCCATAATATGGGTTTCCCCAGAAGAAACAATTGACAATGACTGGAAATTTTGTTCAGTACCTCTTTTAATCAAAGCAGTGTATCCATAAAATCATCTTAGAATCCAATTGTCTTGAACTGAGGCTGAATATTTTGACAGGCAGACACGCAGGGTCATTAAAAGAATAAAGTAATTTCTTCTGCATTAAGACTGGGTAAGAGTTACTAATAATGCCCCAGTCTGGCTAAGCTCTTAAATTGTTCTATTTACAAAAGAAAGGTAAATGCTTAAGACATTTTAAATCAGAATTAAATCCATAATTTATAACACATGACTGTCATAAATATATACTTGTATCAGTGGGATGATGCAGCATGAATTTATTTACTTTTTGTGTCTTCAAGTCAGTGTTGACTCTTGACAACTGTCTGAACTAGTCCTTGATATAATAATGATTTTTTTTCCTTCAGCACACACATCTACACAACTAAAATAACCAAAATATGGCATAGATTTTGCATGTATCTCCTTTTCAGGGTGAAAGTATTCCTGTTAAACCTACTTGTAATAACACATTCAAATAACCTTTCTCCTGTGGAATAGTTTGTTCTCGATACTGCCTGGGTTAGTTCAATAAATGACCCTTCGCAATGGATGCTAACATGGAAACAACTTCCTTTCACCTCTTTGCTTGCTCCATAACAAAAACTGTAACCATTTTCCAAAGCTCTTTCTCTCTTACTAACATATAAACATCAGGGAGAAAAAAGCAAGGTCAAAATACAGGCACACACCAATGATTGTTTAATTATAAGTTTAAATGCCACTTCAACTTAGCATTATTATGTTAACAGAAGACAAAACACAACAGTCTTTAACATGATGAACTACATTAAATCTGTACCAGAATGAAGTAAGAGTGTGTTAACTAACCCACAGTATAACTGAACTAAACTGCAAATTATTTTTTTAAAATTAGCATTGCTTACAATATGCAAAGCTTTTTCAGGTGATGCTTTGTTCTGCATTAGCAAGTGCCAAGTGAAATTGACTGCTTTTATCTTCCTCTTTTAGTTCCCTATAACTGCACTCCTACATTTAAGACTTCTTAAATGAGATATTTTTAAAGCATAGAAGAATTTAACGAAGAAGACTGACTGCAGTTCAAATGCTATGCATTTTGGATCAAAGTTATCCTATTCAAAGTTATTATCGATTTGATTGATTAGATTATAACTTATGATCTAGTGGTTAAGGCAGCAAGCTGGAAACCAAGGGATGGTGAGTTCTACTCCTGCCTTAATCATGAGGCAGGAGCCATGACTTAGTCATGGTTGGGTGACTTTGGGCCAGTCACTGTCTCTTAGCCCAACCCCCCTCACATGGTTGTGTTTGTTGGGATACTACGAGAAGGAAGAAATATTGTATATGTTCGCTGACTTGATTTTTTTTATATGGGATAAAAATCTAATCAATCAATCGATCAATAAATAAAGTAGGTATGTTTGTTTCTTCAATGGATTTGCCTGCATTTCTATAACTATATGCAAACCTTTTTGAGAATAAGAACCTTAGTTCCTGTAAGACACTTGGTTCAATTTGATATTCACAGAATGTGGCTGTTGTATGTTTAGATTCCCTAACAATCTAAACTTACTTTTTATTTGATAAGCTCAAGAAGCTCACTTTCAGTGATTTTCTGAACTTCTGCAGAGAAGACCACCCGATAACTTAAGGGCCAGATGAGCTATCCCAGATTCTTACTGCATCCTGACATTGTGCTTCCAACATTTGGATGAATAACTACATTTTTGCAGCGTTTTTGACAAAATAAGGAACAAAATGAATGCCTTAATTGGCTACAAAGCGGATGTACTTTTGCTTCAATGTCCTTTCAACCAATCAAACCTTTTGCCCCATCTATTATCAGTAATGCATCACTCATATCTTCTACAGCCCTAGGGGTCAAAAACAAAACAACATATAAAATATTTAGATTTTCTTGTTTTTAAGGAAAGGCCATTAGAGAATGTTCTAGCTGAAAAATAGAATTAAACACTTGTCAATTCCACCTCTGGTCTCTTAACTGGGGCTACTTAGGATCACTGTATATATAGAGGGCTCTGTGGCAGGAATCTGCAGTCAAAACAGGCCAGATTAATTTCATTTCAAATGGATTCAGGAGAATACAATGCAATCAATTGGTCAATATGCTGTGTAGAGGAACCTCAGAAGCCATCCTTAAGGACTTCTGAATGAAATACTGTCATCAGAGGCCCAGATGTTGAAAAAGAAGGGGAAATAATGTCTCCACAATGGAGAAGCAGACAAATTGCAAACTCAGTATAGCATTATTGCAAATGGAAATATAAGGAATTTGGAATTGTGGGAAAAAAGGGAAAGTGGGGGTATGGATACTCATGTGGAAACATGCAGGATCAGCTTCTGAAGCAACTGCATAAATCTAGAGCAGCGGTCACCGGTGGTCCATGGGAAAATTTTGGTGGTCCGCAGAAAAGTTATTTGCATTTTTTATATTGCACTAAATCAGGGGTCCTCAATCTACGGCCCCTGGGACAGATATGTGCAATGAACATTTGTGTTCCTGCAGAGAGTCTCCCCCTTTGGGGTCTTTTTCTGCAGGGCAGAGGGGGGAAGAAATTCCAACTTGGGGTCTATTTCAGCCTCCTGATGCGGGGCTTTGGGCGAAGGCTGGAGGGAAGTACCACTGGTGGCGAAGAGCCAGAGGGCCTTGTTCCAGTGGGACTGCATCATGGCCAGGAACTGGCTGACCATCTCAGCCTGCTGAGCCTCCAGGTGCTGATACCTGGCCTTGCACTCCTGTAAATCTTCCCTCTGCTTGGAAAGCATATGCTCCTAGTTCTGAGTGAGGTGCTTCTGCTGAGCCTCCTTCTCAGTCAGATCCAATTTGAACTGAGCCAGCTGTTTTGCCAACTCTTTCTTGTGTTGGCTGCTTAGCTCCAACAACTGCTTCCTGTTGGGGCCCTAAGGAGCCCGGGCTGGCAGGAGAGGAGTGGCTGGGAGGGGAGGGGCGTGTAGAGGCTGGCGAGGCACCCCTCCACGTGAGTGATGTTGAGTTGGCCACACCTACCCAGTCACATGACCACCTAGCCATGCCCACCCAGCTGGTCATTAGGCATATCATATTAGTGGTCCGCAGGATTTAAAAGTATTAATTTAGTGGTCCCTGAGGTTCAAAAGGTTGGTGACCCCTGTCTAGAGTACATCCTGGCCACGTTAAAAAATAGGTGCTTCATCCCAATACTCACACAATGCAAAGTATGCCATACAAACGATTTGCACTGTATAGCCATATAAGGAATTGCATCTGTACTTGACACTATCTCAAAGTGTGAACTGCAAAAAACAGCAGTCAAAAACATCTACAAATGTTGATTTTTTCAGAATTACACATTGTACTAAAAGCTTAATATGATTGTATATACACTTCAGAATTAAAAGAGCTATTATTACTACTACTACTACATTCGTGTCGGAAGCACCTACCAAGGTGCTTCTGAGTTGAAAGGATCAGCCTGTGACATCAGCATTGACCAGGGGAAACCCAAAAGAATTATTTACCAGGGCTCTTTTCAGACTTCGTGTTAGAGCCAAAACATGTTAAAGCCAAAACATTCTGTATGTGAATTGTATAATATACACACAAAAATAAATGATCTAATACAGAGGTATCAAGCTTGTGTCATCACAGTGGTGTCACATGACATATTGGGACTTTTTCACCCTTCGCTAAATCGGTCATGGGCATGGCCAGTGCGTGACACATCCGGCTGCAAGTCTGACAGTCCTGATCTAATACATCTGCCATTATTGCTGAATGTTAATTTTTAAAATAGTTCCACATTGTAGGCCAACCTCTCTAATCTGCTGGCCTTCCACTACCCAGCCTACATTCTGCTTAGAAATTCTAGGAATCACAACCTCAAGAAATCAGGAGCTGCGAGTAGAGAAGACGGTGTCAAAAATTAAAACAGGTTCATTTCAATAGGGGGAAAGAGTGCATATTACTACTGAGCTTCAAATGAAATGCCTACCTTTAACTCCCTCTTTTATACAAATATCCCATTGCAAACTGGTAGTAAAGGTAAGTAGAACCTACCCCTGTTCTATTCCAACCCCCTGCTCAAGCAGGAGGCCCTATACCCATGATGGCGAACCTATGGCACGCATGCCACAGGTGGCACACAGAGTCATATCGGTGGGCACGTGAGCTTTGCCCTAGCTCAGTTCCTGCTCACATGCATGTGCCGGCCAGCTGATTTTCGGGCCTTCCGGGCCCACCAGAAATCAGGAAATAGGCTGTTTCTGGCCTCCAGAGCACCTCCAGGGAGGTGGGGAAGGCCGTTTTCACCCTCCTCAGGCTCCTAGAAAGTCTCTGGAGCCTGGGGAGGGTGAAAAACAGCCTACTGGGCCCACCGTGCCATTGCATGCCAGAAGCGTGGGGAGCATGGAGGTGTCACATGCGCATGCCGGGGGGGCAGGGAGTATTGAATTACGGGTGTGGGCACACACACACGCGCGACCCCCCTGCGCTCCCCTGGCTTTTGGCACGCGACGGCAAAAAGGTTAGCCATCACTGCCCTATACCATTTCAGACAGGTGGCTGTCCAGTCTTTTCTTTAAAATTTCCAGTGATGATGCACCTACAACTTCTGAAGGCAGGCTGTTCCACTGGTTAATTGTCCTCATTGTTAGGAAGTTTCTCCTTAATACCAGGTTGCTTCTCTCCATGAGTAGTTTCCATCCATTGTTTCTTGTCTTACCTTCTGGTCAGGCCTGAGGAGAGGGTAGTTCAGCTGGTACATTGTTCTGGGGCCCATGGAGCTCAAAGGTGGCCCATGAAGGGGAATTTTTTTTAAAAAAATTACAAAAGCAATTTTTTTAAAAAGAAAAGCAATAGTAGAAACATTGAAAGAACACGATATACCACTGTCAGATTTTCCTGCCATGTCATGACAACATGGCAAGAAAATATAAAGATCACAAGCAAGAATACTTGAGCAATGTGAAACAGTTTTATTTTCACCATGTGGATGTTACACAATTTGTGTCAAAATGGTCTTCAGGACTCTGCTGTGCATGCGGGAGGGTTGGGGGACCATACTTGCATGTGGGGGTACTATGCGCGCATGCACAGGGGGCATGCAGGGGGGTGGGGTGCCCATATTAGTCTTGTTCCAGCACTTAATAATCCTCTTGGCAGCCCTGCTTCTGGAGCTGTGGAAAATAAATTGAACCCCTCTTCTTTGTGGCAGCCCCTCAAATACTGGAATACTGCTATCATGTCACCCCTAGTCCTTCTTTTCTCTAGACTGGCCATACCCAATTCCTGCAACCATTCTTCATATGTTTCTGTCTCCAGTCCCTTAATCATTTTAATTGCTTTTCTTTGCACTTTTTCCAACGTCTCAACATCTTTTTTGTAATGTGGTGACCAAAGCTGGATGCAGTATTCCAGGTGTGGCCTTACTAAGGATTTATAAATTCTTCTCTCCTCATCGAAAATGTCCTTATTCTGTATGTCGAATGATTGTTAGATTCAGCAAATGCCTACTGAATTAGCCCAGGAATTACAACTGATTAATTCCCCATTAGTATAGTGGACCTCTGTTGCATTTTTATGGGAGGAAAGTGATATAAGATTGATTATGCCGTTGCTCATAATTTGGTAGCAATTTATTTTAAACATTTCTACTTGTGTATGTAAAACCACTGAGAAATCGTTCAGTTTTCTGCAAACTAGCTTTATCACACCATGAAAGCCAATTCAGGAAAGCATCCTGAAGACATGAAAATAAGATCAACTATTTGGTTAAATAAAAACCACCAGATCTGTTATGGTTATAAATCACATTAAAAAAAGAAATTGACAGAATAGTGTAAAAGCTGCCGAACAGATTCAGGCAGAAGAGGGCATGTTTAACTAACCTGATGGATTGAATGAAGACACTTTTCTATAAAAGATGGGGGGGGGGGTTATTCTGCAAAACAGGTCACCTTGTAAACATTTGACAGCAGATCATAACAGAGATTAATGACTAAGAATAGTAATCATGAAAGTAGATACAAGACAGTCTACTGGACAGAAGACAAGGATTCTTGTATATAATTTATTATGTATCCTAAAGTTGAGGCCCTCTATAGTTTTATTATTTATTTATTAATTCATTACACCACTTCCGCTACAGTCAGGTACACACATACCTGGAAGTGCATTCCATTAACCTGAAACATAGATGAGCAGCCAACTGATAGGGCTATGGAGAAATACAATTCAGAGATTCAATATGAAGGCAATTCAATCAGATTTATGGATTGAACTGACTTTCCTAACGGGATTAACAAAGAAAATGCTAACCCAGCTTTTCTCAGCTTGGCTGTCTCTTCCCTCCCGGCTGTTTGGCATTCCTAGCAATGGCCCTGCTAGTTAGGAATTGAAATCAACACAATTGAAAAGTGACCAGGCAGGAAAGGGCTGCTCTACCATGTTAAATGTTCCCTTAACTTCCCAAAGCTACATTAGTACACAGTTTAGTTTTTAAAAGTTCCTCAGATAAAAACTTAGCCTTCTTCAAACTGCAGTATGAGACCAGAACATTCTCCTACAGGACAACTTACATTATGGAAATTATGTTAAATTCAGCAAGGTGTGTTTTTTAAAGTTTGCTGGTTTACAAGCTTTGTTCCTATCCAGAAAAAAACAGTTCCCTATATTGGTGCAAAGGAGACACTTTTAAAGAATGTTTAGAAGCCTCATTTGATACAGAATATCTGGCTATTTACCCAGAGAAAGATAAGAATAGTTTCTTGGATTAATGAAAATCTAACAGAATTCTGGGCTTTTCCTAATTAGACAACTAATTAAGAAATGATAGTTTCTGGGTGAGTTTACAGATTCTTAATTAGTGCAGATAAAGCTAGAGCTTTATTGGAATCACAATAATCAAACGAGGAACCAAACACATTTTTTCACACTATAAAACCTAAATCCAACCACATTTTAAATCATGATGTTCTGAAAATGAATCTAAGAAAAGCCAGAAAAGAACTATAAACTCTGAATGAACACAATCATAAAACATCTAAACAAGATTTAAATTTTGTTTAAATTAAACTGAAGTTTTGTTAAACACCTGCATATCTCAGACTCTCACCTGACCACTCTTTTATTGCAAATATTAGTGTATGGGAAAGAAAATAATGAAGTAGCCATAAAATATGCATTGCTCAGGAAGTTCATTTCAAAAATAGCCTTATATGAGAAGAAATATATTATTTTTGTGCCTTCATTATGTTCCCTTGCTTTTACAAGAACTCTTTCCTGAAATAATGGGATATCTTGATATCTAAAACAGGAAAGTGTATTTTTGTTGTTGTTGTTCTTAAGCTCCTTGTGCCATTAATTTGCCTCTTGATTAAACTGGGTCTATTGTACAAAGTATTTCATAGCAAAATTGCTTTGGCAAGTTTTATTTTTCTCTTTGCTGATGAATCTAATATTTTTGTTTTTCCTATATTCTTTGTACGGTGAAGCTATAGCAATGAGGTGGGCAGGCAGGGGGCAGGCAGGCAGGCAGGCAGGCAGGCAGGCAGGAAGGAAGGAAGGAAGGAAGGAAGGAAGGAGGAATGGAGAGATGAATATCGCAAAATAATAAAAATAATGCACACAAACTCAGAATTGAGAACACAGTAACAGTCAGCAAATGTCACCTCTGCAAAGAAGCTGAAGAAACAGTGGACCACCTGGTTAGCTGCCACAAGAAATTTGCACAGAATGACTACAAACAATGACATGATAGAGTAGCAACAATGGTGCAGTGGAAGATCTGCAAGAAATACCATTTGTCTACAACCGAGAACTGGTGGGACCATAAAATGGAGAAAGTAAAAAAAAACGCAGAAGCTAAATTAAGTGCTCTGGGACTTTAGACTTCAAACAGACAGGCACCTGACCAGGGGTGGGTTCTACTTTCCTTTACTACCAGTTCGCAACAGGACCGCAGCTGCGCGCTCTCTTTGCTCACACATGCACGCGCTCTTCTGCGTATGTGCAGAAGCATTTTCATGACATCAGGGTCAGTGGGCGGAGCCTCCCTCTGGTTTTACTACCGGTTCTATAGAACCAGTGCAAACCAGGGGCAACCCACCACTGCACCTGACACATAATACCCCGGACTTAATTGTTGATAAGAAAGACCAAAAAATCAAGACAGTGGACATGGTAGCAACCCAGAGACAGTAGAATAGAAGAGAAAGAACTGGAGAAGAAAGCAAAATATAAAGGACAGCAAAGAGAACAACTATGGCAAAAGAAAGCAAAGGTAGCACCAATAGTAACAGGTGCCTTGGGTGCAATACCCAAACAACTGGAGCACCATTTGAATACCATGGGCATTGACAAATTCACCATCTGTCAATTTCAAAAGGCAGCTTTATTCAGAACAGCTTACATCCTGCAAGATACCTGTAAGACTACAAAACATCAACACCTGCCTATCCCAGGTCCTTGGGAAGAACTCGATAGGTGGACAAAAATGCCAAATCCAGTCTGAACAGTTGGCTGACTGTGACGAACAAAAATAATAATAATAGTAATTACCTTTGGCAATTACACAGAAAATACATTAACACAGCCCATGTGCTTAGACTTCAGCTACTGTCTCAGGATTTATGAAAGTGAAGTACAATATATTTAGAAGACAGAGCTCAGTTGGGTCTAAAAGAAAACAACTCAAAATGTACTTAAAGCACATGTGCAACCATTGACATTTGACATTTTTGTTTGTGTACATAAGCAATATTGAAAGTAATCAAATAGTGATTTAAGGGCAGATCTCACAATACGATAATAACATAAAAAGTATGATAACCTGTTAAATAAAAGAAACTGAATAAAGGTGCCGTTACAAACACATATTCATACTCTTCATGCTCGTTATCATCTACTGTTCTCATGTAGAATTTATGAAAATATCTTTGCTTTTGTTACTGAGTACACATAATGTTCCTTTTTATACCATTAAACTGAACATTGTTTAAGATTCCTTAGAAAAACTTATTAAAATGCTTTGGATTAGTATGTTGGATGTTTGTGTGAAAGGCCATTTATTTTATGGTTTTCTAATACTAACGTTGCCAAAGCAAAGACATTTTGGTTTTGCATTTGTTTTATCATCAGTACAACAGTTTCTGTACTATAGTTTCTCATATTACTCTTGGAATTCACTTCTTTTTTCTTTTACATTTTGGAGTGTCCCAGTTGAAGGACAGAATATACAGTATTCGTGTATTCTTGGTTTCTCCCATTCCAGTCAAAATAGACTGGTAGAGGTGTTTTGTATTAAACCTTATGGTATTTCATTTGCTAGCCTTTCCTCTAATGATGCAGTTTTGGCTGTGACTATTTCTGAATGAATCACCATAATCATCTTAGAATTATAATAACTGGAAACTATGACTTTGCTTTTTTATTCATAAGTAATGCAAAAGATCCAAATCCAGGTAAGTACTCTAAAAATAGATATTGCTTCACCCTTTCTCCCCAAGCTTTGAAGGAACTCCATATCTATACATTACATTGCAAACAAAGAAGAAAAAGACACTAATATAAATTGCAATCATAACCCCCCTTAAAAATGGCTCAGTAAAATGGAAGGATACAGTGTTAAAGCCCTCTCGTAGGATATTAAAATTCTAGGTATCTTTAGATCTTTCCCATGAAACAGACTTGCTACCTGAATAGAGCCAAAATCAAGAACAAGTTCCAAGTACTTGAAGGCAGGACAATAAGTAGAAACTAATCAAGAAAAGAACCAATCTAGAAATAATAAAAAAATTTCCTGAGTTATAACAATTAATCAGTGGAGTGGCTTGCCTTCAGAAGTTGTGGGTGCTCCAACACTGGATGTTTTTAAGAAGAGACTGGACAGCCATTTATCTGAAATGGTATAGGGTTTCCTGCTAGACTAGAAGACCTCCAAGGTTCTTTCCAATTCTGTTATTCTGTTAAGCAACATCTTTAAATTTCTTTTACAACTTTTAACTAACTTTTAAATAATAAAACAACATCAAAGCAATGATGTTACAATGAAAAACAATGACAATTTAAAAATTAACATTTTAAAAAACCTCCAAAATTGTCCACATTAAACATCTTAAAATCCCATAACATACAATGATATAACAAAAAAAAACACTAGTAACAAATGTATGACTTTAACTCAAGGCTTGGTTGAACAGATATGATTTAAGCTGAAGCTCAAAGCTCCCAATGCTTGGTGTCAGCTGCAGAAGAAAGAAATCTTATCGCCTTGGCATTTTTATCAAAAATATTCTCTCTCAGATCACTGCAGTTCCTAATATCCAAGCATATACACAAAAGTAATACAAATAGAAAGGTATTCTCATATACCTACAAATTATAGAAATAGGGTTCATATGTCATTGATTCTGTCAACTTAGTTCAGTAGCAAAGTGACAACCAGTAATGCTACTGCAAAGTAGGGGTTGAGTCAACTCCTACCTGTGACATTCTGCACTCATTGCAGCTTTTAAGAGTAACACCACACATAACAAGAATCCTATTGAATTTACTAATATATGGATCACCATGGCTAAGAAACTAGCTGGCAGCAGCAGAAGACACTCCATTACCACAAAGGTTACACCTGTCTTATCTAATAGTAATGCTGCATGAGTATCCTCACAGTATGCCCTTCGTCTTTCAGAGAGAGAACAAACTTTTCTATAGTCTTGTTAAGATTCAGGTCAGCCTACTGAATTTAGTTATCTCCCGTGCATCATAAATTCATCCAGAACCTGAATAACTTCTTTTAACTCAGGTAACTCTAAGAAATAAAAATAGGGAATCACTGGCTCATGAAAAATACCGATAAGACTTTATTCCATGCCTCATAGTGATCATTTCTGGAATAATTTTATCATTGTTCCACACTCAGAGTCACCTATTTCAGGTGGGCAGATATAGAAATGGAATAAATAAATAATAATTACATTTATATAGATATTGACTGGCACTGGGGGCCGAATGGAATCCTGCAGACTTCACAGCTTAATTGCCTGGGAGCCAAATTGATGCCATTTAAAACAGGCAAAAGCAGATCCTTTACATGCCTAACTTCCAATCCATACAGTTATTACAAAATGACTTTGTGGTTAATACTATCAAAAGCTATTGAGAGAGCCAAAAGAATCAATAAGGTCACTCTTCCCTATTCTGTCATCCAATGAAAGTCATCCTTCAAGGCAATCAAAGTGGATTCAATCCCAAACGTCTGATTTTTTCCCCTCTGGAATTCATAGATGTCATTCAGAATCCAAACAAATTTCTACTAAAACGAATGAACCTGAAATTAGTCACCATTACTGTTTCATAAAAATGTGCTTCTTGTGAATTATTATTCTGAATGCCACCAGGTTCTTAATAAATAACATTTAAAAATGCAGAATTAAAACAAAACAGAACGAACAGCAGGAGCAATAAATAATGCAGTTTGAACATAATTTAAAGACATGGCAAAATAAATTGCAGTAACTTTTTATACTTCTAATAGCTCCTTGCAGCAATGAGAAAAAGCTTGTCATTCATGGTCATCAAATAGCACATGTCAGTTCAAAATTTAAGCTATTTATCAGGTGCATAAAACATTTACTTAGATTTCCATTCCACCTGTCGTAGAGTGTGGGAATTGTTTCTTTGCATTTTGTTCTCTATTGTGTTTTTGTTTATTATACCACGAGCTGCCTAGAGTCAGGGGTGCAGCTAATTTGAATTAAATAAATTAGTAAACTTGCTTCTTTGTTACTGTTTATAATTCAATTTAAATAGTCATCATCCACACAAAGCAATTTAAAACTCCAAATAGCAACTAACAAAAAAAAACACACCATAATAAAAACACATTGCACCAAAGGCGGGATAATAAAACCTCTTTAGGAAAAGCCAGATTTTCCAAAAGGCAAGCAGAGTTGGGGTCATCTGGGAGGGGGGTAATGCTGGATGTCCAGAGAGAATGTGCAGTGACAGAGAAGACATGTCCTTTGTCCCACCAGATGCTTAAGTGATGTGACTATGAGCGTGCCAACCTTGTCAAATCTTATCAAGAGGACAGAGGATATTAGGGACAGATTATCTTGCAAATAACCAGATATGGTACCAGGAAGGGCCTTATAGCAGTAACACTTACGCTTACATACCGCTCAGTAGTGGCATTCAAATCCCGGCGCTACCAGTTTGCTATTGGTAACATGCGAGTGTGCGCTTTGCGAGTGCACAGCACATCTGCGCATGTGCAGAACATTTTTATGACATCTGGGTGGGTGGGCAGAGCTCCCACTGCTGCCACTACTGGTTTGCCCGAACCAGGGCAAACCAGGAGCAACCCACCATTGATACTGCTCCATAGTGTTTTACGGCCTTCTCTAAGCAGTTTACAGAGTCAGCATATTGCCCCCCAACAATGTGGGTCCTCATTTTACTGACTCTGGAAGGATGGAAGGCTGAGTCAACCTTGAATCAAAAGGTTCTAACTCCAGACTGAGGGCAAAGTTTGCCTGCAATACTGCTTTCTAACCACTCTGCCACCAGGGCTCCTCTTGTTATAGTTAGTAATCTATACTTTGAATTAAATTCAGAGGCCAACTGGCTACCAGTAAGATTTACAACACTTACAAAGAAGTGTTGCTACATGGACATACTGAAGGGTTTCCATAATTACTTGTGTAAATGCATTGTGGAGCATCTGAGAGATCTTCAAATACTGCCCCACGTAGAGGACATTGCAATAATCCAAAGCATGAGAGATCACAGATTGAACCCCTCAAAATAAATAAATAAATAAATCTTCTGCAAAAGCCCTTTGCCATATGCCCTTCTTGATATCATCATCATTATTTTGGGTTTTTTTTCTCTGGCCAACCAAATCTTAGTTACTGTGACAGGTAAAATGAGGTTTCCTGGAAGTAGTAGTAGATCTAACAGTGCTGTCCATGATCTTTCCCATAGGTCTAAATTAAAAATTCAGTGTGTTCATTTTCCACATTGAACTGAGCTCAATAAATGAATGCGTGGAACATATTGTGTTTCTAATTGATTTGTAAAAAAGAAAAACTGCAGTTTAATACTAAAACAGGAACAGTTTCTACTTATTCAGAATAGGTGGCAATCCTATCATGAACAGTTTTGGAAGAAAAGGGAGATCTAGAATACAGGCCCCTGTTTCTCCCTACAATTATATTTTTAAAATTTCCCACCACCAAATATTCAATCTTCTAAAATAGAACTGCCAATTCAAAGGACAAAAATGAGACCGCCCCATAAACAATCTCAAATAATGCATATAAATCTAAGGAAAGTACTGATTCACCCTGGAGTATTAATGATGCTTACTTTAGTTTTGCCTCTTGGGGGTGTTTTCTGTTCTGTCATTTTAAATATGCATACAACATTTTTGACCCCTTTACATTTGCCTTACATCATTTTTTTTGTTTTTTTTCAATATTAGTTATGTATATATCAGTCAAGTGAAATGATGTTGATTTCTTCGTTAACCATTACAAAATCCTCACGTTATAGAATTTATTTTCAGAACTACCGTATATAACATATACCTCTGTTCAGAAAAGTTCAGAAAATGATAGTGCGGTTGACTTGTTATCTTTTTATACGGGGTATAAAGTGCCTCACACACAATAGCCTTGTCTGTTTTCTTCTGACAATAACTCTTCAGTAAAGTAATTTTGTAAATGCAGCTATAGAAGAAACAAAGTGATTAGCCCTCTTTTGTTTTGTAATCCTGCTTTGTTGTATAATTTCGTCAAAACAGAAAGCAGCAAGATAAAATGTTGACATGGAGATGAAAATTATACTTGTAACTCTGCCTTCAGTTCTACAGTATGACGCTCCAAACTCAATTGCAGAAAATATGACTTCAGTAACAGAGTGGTCAATGCCTGGAATGCACTACCTGACTGTAGT
>JANHZT010008395.1:13096-24875 GCA_032468215.1 Stegonotus admiraltiensis | reverse complement strand
GTTTTTTCAGTCTGCCAATCCAAGTCATTTTTTAAATTTCCATTTAGCTGTGGAAAAGCTTCTGCAAATTTCTCACTCGAGTTTTCTTGATTATTTATTGCTTGTATCTAGCCCACATTTTCAAAATAATCATTAGACTGGTTAATTTCCTCCACTCTCTCCTCCAACAATCCAGTATATCCTGCCAAACCTTGAAAGTCCTGTTTAATTTTTTCCTCGAAAATAGAAAGAACTTTTTCTTCAAAGGCAGCGGCTTGTATCTTAAAAACCTCCTGCATAGCTTCAGCCATTTTTAATTTCAATTTGCGCTTCTTCAACGAGATCAATAAGTCCATTAAATCCACTTACTTCCAGTTTTGCTAAATACAGTAATTATAGTTCGTGGCCAGTCAGCATTGTATCCTTTAGTCTTCAATTTGCTACTTTTAAGCTGATTCTAGGCGAGGCTATCAGCGCTAACAAGCGCTTCCTTTTAGCTTTCACTTTCACTTTCTTTTTTCCACACCCTTTCAAGTTTCCGGCGCCATTTTTCCCCCCCTTTGTTAAGAATTTCAGAAGGAAGTCACCGATACAGAGTTAAAGTTCTGAACTTACAACCACAATCCCTCCTGCTCTTGCTTGCCTGCTTTAGATTCCGATGTCTTTAAAATTGTTAGCAGGGGTGGTCGCAGCGTCTTGTTCTGCATGTAGCAGAATCATCCCGGATCCGGAGCTTTGTTGGGTTCTTAGGGAGCCCTCATCCAACAAGCCCCAGAATTCTTCCTGGGGGTCTTGAGGGGCTCTACCTCCACCCGGCTACTCACCTTCCCCCCTTTTCCTGAGGGGAAAGTTTCCAAACCGCTTGACAGCTGATTTTCGCTGTCATAGCAGTTCTACGAAATCACGGGGCTGGCGCTCCCAAAGGAGCAACTTTCAACGCCTGTGGTGCCACCGGAAGTCCCAGAAAGTTTTGAACTATAAAGCTCTTCTAAAGAGGGGAGAGAGCAACCAATGATCCCCTGGGCAATGATGTTAACCCTCTGGAGTGCTGTCCTACCTGCCACTGTGCAATTGGCAAACCATACACAAGTGTAGTAAGTTAAAATACTCTCTATGGTGCAGCAGTAAAAGGTCACCAGCAGTTTTTCGTTCAGTTGTTGTTTCCTGAGCAGTCTCAGGTAGTATAATCTTTCTCTGCTGGGCCCCAGGTCAGGTCCTCGTTTATGATAACACCCAGAAACTTAAAACTGGCCACTTGTTCCACTTGGTCTCCATTGATAAGCAAGGGCTGGATGTCTGATCTATTCCTTCTATAGTCCACTATAAGCTCATTGGTCTTATTGGTGTTAAGTACCAAGTTATTTTCTCCATACCATTATATTTTTGGAGGCTCCAAAATAAGCAATAGGGCTTATTTTCAGGGAAACATGATTTCAAGGTTATCAGCCTGGCTGGGTGCCACATCCTCTCAGTGTGTGCAAAAAAGGCGGCAAGAACGTGCGGGCTGACATTGTCTGGCAGCAGCTGCAGTCTGCTGGCCCCTTGGTCAGCGCATTCTGGGGTTGCGCAGCCCACAGAGTGTGGGTTGATTACCTGTCCAAACAGCAAACAGCAGCAGAGGCATGGGAAGGAAGCACATAATCCTGATGCGCCACGGGGGCCGCAGGCAAGCCAAGAGACATGGGATGGAGTGGGTGGCTGGCCACAGGAGGCTCATCTTCGCATCTCTCAGCTTGCCTGCAGCCCACATAGATCTGCCAGGATTGCCTGCCTTTTTGGAGTACAGTTTATATTAGAGGACCACCCTAAAAAATCAGGCTAGGGCTTATTTTCAGGGTATGTCTTATTTTGGGGGAAACACAGTATGTGTATATATACTGTGTGTGTGTGTGTGTGTGTGTGTGTGTGTGTGTGTGTGTCTCATATAGTCACTAAGAATCAAACTCAGCTTGTAGGCTTTACCACACTCCTTAACAAGCAAAATTCTTACATGAACTGACTCAAGTGAATTCTTCCTAGAGTATGGCAGATTTCCTCCATTTCAAGAAAAACCTTGTTTTCTTAGAATATGAATTAACATGATAGGAAACTAGAGAATAGACATGTCTCTTTATGTTGGTGTGTTGGTGTGTCTGTGTGCTTGTTTACTTTGATGTTAAGCAATATCTCGGGTACAGAAAAAATATTTTTGATCAATAGATCAAGAAAAATATACACACATATATACCAGGTACACAAAATTAAAAATACAGATTTTCTGGAAAATGAAAAAAAACATAATGTTCAAATATGAAGGAATGCTTAACTACACTTTTTCCCTTAAAGCTTTCTATATTGTACCATTTTCAATACTTCCAAAAATAAATTATAAGAAATATTATTAAAAAAAGAAATTATTTATTAAAGAAAATAATACATGTGTTGCAACAACTAGTGCTAATTTCCCAAGCTTCTAACCAAGTTATATTTATTTACCCTATTTTTTGTAAAGAGCAAGTCAATAGTAGCATCTGCAATAATATTCATTCGTAGCTCAAAAGCAAGGATCTGTCTTAGCTTCCCAGGAATTGGAACTTCTGTAACTTTCATTACTTGATAATCGGGTGGGAAAAAAAATTTCCACAAACAATCCCTAAAAGAAAAATCCAAAGAGTAACATTACACTAAAATAAATGTCAGTCATTTATGAATATTTTCTGTAGTATATTTACACAAGAGCAACACTGATGATTCAGATTCTATATATTTATATGAATTTACTTCAGGATCAAGCTACATTTAAAAAGTTTCCCATGAATGAATGAGCCAGGTTTCATGCATCCTCATCAATCACTGAATCTCTGTACACTACTAATATTCCTCTTTGTGTGTAACCTTTAATTGGGCGAAATGGTATATTATAAGGCAATAGTTTCTGAACCAAGGTACTTCAAACGGGGCTAACTACAGAATGCTTTCAAAATCCAGGACCCATGACTTCCATGGATTTAAAATTCAGCAATTTTGTAATAAAACTTTTTATGACATAATACAAAATGTCATAAAGCATTTCTTGTTGTCAGCTTCTGATGTATGACTGTGCTATAGAGTTCAACATGCACTACTTTCAAGCAGGGTGGATAAAAATCGATTTAAAAAAAAATTAAAAAACAGTTTTTTAAAATTTAAATCAGATTTTTTTAATTTAAATCAGAGTTTTTTATTTATATCAAATTTATTTTATTAAAATGCTTTTGGAGTAAAAAAAAGATGAAATAGAAAAAAGTTTTCTATTTAAGATACATTAATAATTTAGTTTATTCAGAAATGGAGCTTAGTTATGTAGCATGAGGCTGTATATTCTGCAACATTAGGCCTGTCAGTGAGCAGGAAGAGCTGCTGCAGGACAGAGATGACAGTTGCTCTTTAAAAATTATAATTTAAATCAAGTTGATTTAAATCAAATCCACCCTGCTTTCAAGGCAGATACAACTCTGAGTATATTCCTGAATTTTAAAGAACTTTTCCAATGCATCAGAAGGTCTGCCATTGTTGAAGGGATTAATCCAGTAAGCAAATATCTTTGAAATGAACTGGGGAGGTGGGGAGATCATTTAGTCCTTCATAAAGATCACCTTACATTGCTAAATGAGATCCTGCAATCAAAATCTTTGAAGAGGGATACTGGCCTGTTAAATATATAAGACATGTATTTGCCTTATCCCTGGATAAGTATCTAGATCAGGGGGATCAAACTCAAGGCCCGCAGGCCGGATTCGGCCTGTGGGGTGTTTAAATCTGGCCCGCAGGGCCGGCCTGGAAATGTCAAAGGAAAGGCCCGTGGTGCCTCTGCCGGCCAAAATGGGCCTTAGGGTAGCCATGCGTGGGCCACTGCAGCCTCTTTTTGGCTGGCAGAGTGCTGCAGGAGGACTGGATTGGACTGAATTACAATTACGTGGCCTCAAGTAAGTGCCTGATCTGGATAGAAAACAAGCAACATCCTATGTTAATACTAAGTTTAATGCCAGATTTTACATACTATAGGTCCATTTAATCTACAATCAACAATTTATAATTGACAGCTATTTCTATTTACTATCCTGGAAATTTACCTCTGCTGTTAGATCTTGTATTATCATGTTATTTATGCTATTTTATTTTTATTATTAGTTGAATAATAAAAATATAATAGTATAAATAGCTTTTTTGCTTGGAAAAGCAATTTACTATTAAACAATAGGGTATAAATTTAGAAATAAAAAGTTTAATGAAGAATAAGTAATAAATGTTTGCCAGTAATATCTAGTAGAAGAGATAGGAAAATGGTTATAGTAAAGAACTGTGGAAAGAAAGAAGGGAGAAAAATGAATCTTGAGCCTGTGTCAAATGCCCACCACCATGACCACCATGACCATGACCACAACCACTCATGGCCACACACACCGCGGCCCTCTGAGGTCAAACACAACCCTGATGTTGCCCTCAATGAAATAGAGTTTGACACCTCTGATCTAGATCTATCTTTTTCAACAGTGTGTCCATGAAATCCTAGGTTTCCACAGGAGACTTTTTTAAAAAAACATTTGTAATTATGAAATCTATGTAACACAAACACAGTAGTGGGAATTTTTATTCATTGCAATTCATCTGTTGGCCTGCAACTTTGCTATTGTTGTAAACATAACAAGTGGATTATGTATGTCAGAAGTGAACTGTATTGTGAAGCTTTCTTATTTCTTGCTATTTTTCTATAGGGATTCCCTGAAAATTGAGCATTATTTTAAGAATTCATCTAAAATAAAAAGGTTGAAAAAAGTTAATATAGACCAAATTAATAAATGGATTGTATTTTCATAACTGTCAGGTGTTCTGTCACTTGGTAATGATGAATTTTTTAGAAAGCCATTATATGATTTTTGAAGTTTTCTAAGAACAGCAGGAACAAATGTTTTTTAAAGAAACGTAATTGTTTTTCTATTCTACATACACAAGAATGAACAGAACATCTGTACATGAACTTTATTCCACATTCGTCACTTTCTCTAGCATAGTCATTTTAAAAATGATAACAGTACCTTTTCCGGTCAGCCCATGGTCCATAATTAAAGTCTGTTCCTTTGCCACAAACAATATCTAATCCCCAGCATGGTGGTAAGTCTTGCAATTTGCTATCTTCATTACTTGTCTCTCCCTCATTGCTTTCATCTGTTTCTTCTGGAACAAGACCTGTATTTTGGGGAACAGTCCCTCCATAATATATATTCAAATAACTCATAACTTGAAGGCTTAATTAATGGTTCATAAAACCAAGTACATAAAGGATTAAAAGACATTTTACAAGCCTACTAAAATTAAAAACCAAAAGTACACAAATACTACCAAAAATTCGAACAAAATGTATTGAAATATTTTGTACTGACCTTGAATGGCAAGAAACTTAAGAATTTAGTCAGTAAAACTAAGAATTTTCCTGACATCATGAGAATCAACATTTATCTAAATCCAGTACTTTGCTACATTGGTTAGTATTTTCCAATTGTAAAAAAGCATAGAAGAAAAAACCTGGAGGCCTCATAGCTATATCAAATTTCACTCTTCTTGAAACCTAGAGCTATTACACAAAGTAATCCTACAATTAAACAGTCTTGAAATATGGGCACGCAATCCAATTTCAGATGTATTTTTGCTAATATTTTCATCAAACAATTCCTGCCATTTTATATTAGCAAATGCAATACTTAATCTGATAACGGCATAATTATAAACATTTTCAGAGAGTTGATTTTTTTAGGGGGGAAACAGCTGATGGGTTGGGCTGGTGAGCTAATTTACTTAAAGATCAGCTAGTAAACTAAGCAAAGTTTGAAATTTGCAGTTCACTCTCACAGTCATTGCACAGCAGCAACTCAAATAATTTGATGATTTAAAGTTAATTGTTCAATAATTAAAGGCCATTAGTAATAGTTCTATAGCTATTTAGGATAGAGTGAAACTGGGTACCAATCCATGATGAGGAAGTAAGCCATTTTTTAAGTCAAAAAGCAAGACTATCAAATCAAATCAAAATTGAATCAAAATGGGCAGAGGTACTCTCTGTAAAAGGGAAAGGTTAACTATTCTATGAATCTTTCCAGTTCAAAACATTGAAAAAAAATTGTTATTACACTTAAATGAGAAGATTCACACTTACCTGGTTCATCCATATAGTAATAGATGTCAACATCATTTGACTGCATCACAACAAAACCTTCTCCCATTAATCTTGGAGGCCTGTTATAAAAGAGAAATAAGAAATGGAAAGGAAAAATGTAAACACTGCAGTTATCAATGGGAGTCTATTCTATGGAAAGTTACAATCCATATGTCAGTCTTTAAATTCCCTAGCAAGCCTAAGGGTCCCCTTGGAGGGGGGGAGTGATCGTTAGGAACAACCATAATAACCTCCACTGTTTATCTCATTTCAGGAGCTATTCATTGGCTAAGGGGGGGGCAGCCTGTCAGCCCTGGGGCCATCTTTAAATTGGAATCAGGGCTGCCACAGTGGTGGATGGGCAAGCTGTGGGAACGGGTGGAGGTTGTTGGAGACAGTGTGGGGTGTATAGTCATAACAACATTCTTCCCTTGGGAGTCAAAAATGTTCAGCCTGCACCTGGGGAGGCGTGACTGAGAGTCATCTACAGTTGAGACAGTGACCTGATTGCACCGTGTGATGCCCATGTGGATGCAGGAGAAGGAACTTTGAATTTACTTTGGGTGGGGAATCCCTGGAGCTTTCAGATTTGGGTTTTCCCAGATGTGCCAATATGACATCTCTAATAAATTCAAACTTTGAGGTAAATGCCTGTCTTTGAGTTTTGGTTTCATTAGGGGTGTTACTTGGAACCCTGACAATTGCCACAAGACTTCTAATGAAAATTTCTGGCTATTAAAAGTTAAGTTTTAGCCTTTGTTTTTCTAGTTAACTCACTTAAGAAAACCTTTAAAAAGGTTTTGAGGCAATATAAAAAATCTGCATTTTTCTCATGGTTGGACTGATCCAAAACATTGTTGCCTGATTCATCAATAGTAAGATATTGATAAACATTTTCTAGTATTAACTAAATAAACGCTGAATTAAAAATGTTTATTTTTGTTTCAAAATAAAGATTTTAATCAAATCATTTGAAAGCATACATTTTTAAACTTTAACATGATAAACTTCCTAAAATTATCGGATTGTGGTAGAGAAAGTTGTTGTAGCCAAACTAAATTTTTAATTGAAAAATTTTCACAGTATAATTTAAATGTTGGTTTATTTTTTTAAAAAAAAAGTTCTATCCTGTCCTATATTTCAGTCACTTATTAATAGTATCCTGTTAAAATAGAACTTAGATGTACTCTGAGAACAGATAACACTATTCTTTTAAACAATATGCTCTGGCCATGATAATAAATATTTGGTTGTAACTAATACTTATCCTCTGCAAGGGGATAATTGGGAAATTAACCATTAAAAGAACAAAATCATGAGTTTTGCTAGGAGATTGAAAAGTTATGCCTAGCATATAGGCAAGCACTCAGTAAGGCAGGTCTCATTCCCCTATATCATTTTATAGAGACACCCATGACACTTCATTAGAATTGTAAATTATTAAGATTCTTTCACTCCTGAATGGTTGGATACCCCACTACTATATTATATCATTTATAGTTTTAACTTATAATACTTACTCATCATTTTGAAGACCAACATATCTTGGACTTGGAACAAGCATAACTCTCACATTTTCCAATTTTCCTTTTACAATGTGCATAAACTGATCCAGATGGCTTGAAGGTGGCTTTGTGGTATAAGTTAAGGAAGCATCATCAAAGTTAATACATATAGTCTGAGGCAGATAATGATTTCCAAAGGCTAAGCGGCCCTAATTTAAAAGAAAGGCAACTGCATGTTAATTCTTAATTCTTTGGTAGCAAGACATTCTTTTTAAATAATTTTACTTATCATTTTAAATAAACCATATATATCACCTGTAGAAATACATATGAAATCATATACACATGCACACACATATTTGAATCATGTCAACTAAATAATGCTTCTAAGATCAAAATGAAATATTATAATGACTACTGAAGAAGGTGATCTTCAAAAACCATAGGACATCTAAAACGCAGATGATCAGGTTTCACTTACCGTGCTAACATTGACTTTAATTACGGGAATAAGAGATCTCCATGAAGATGAGGGGTCATAAGAATCACCTTTTGCTTTGACACTGAAGGAAAAAAAAACAAATTACCGTATTTTTCAGAGTATATGACACACCAGAGTATAAGACGCACCTACCTTTTTTTGTGAGGAAAAGAAGAAAAAGAAATCTTCCTCTGCCTCAAATAGAAGCGCCAAAGTTACATGCAAATCAACTCGTATTAAGAAAATGGAACAAAACTTCATGACCAGAAAAACACAATACTTGCAACACATATATTTAAAAAGCTAAATATATATAACACAGTGCGATAATTTATGACAATTACCTTAAAACTTTCCCACCATGCATTCAGCCTTTCCCACCATGCATTAACCTTATGTTAATAACCACATACATTGATATAAGTATGGGATGGGATGGACGGGAAGCTTTATTTGGCCAAATGTGATTAGACACACAAAGAATTTGCGCAGAAGCTTTTGGTGTACATGCAAAGCAACAGAATAATGATCATAATAATAATAATAGCAATAAGAGCGGGTAGTAAAGAAGATAACAAGAAGGATAATAATATACTACAGACAGACTAACTACATGGGTGAATGTACATAGCCATGGGTGAATAAAGCACATGTGAGAATTAGATGTTCAGCAGAGGGTGGTACAAGAGAAAAAAACTGTCCCTGTGTCTAGTTGCTTTGGCATGCAAAGCCCTATATATTTTGACATGCATCCCAAGGGGAGAAATTGAAAGTTTATGTCTAGGATGCAAGATGATCTGCACAATATACAGGTAATCCCTGGGTTATAAGCATTCCCTTAGCAAATGTTTGAAGTTATGCAATAAGCGCCCCCTAGTGTTTACAAACAAATCCCGAAACTACAAATGTTGCAGCACCATGGCAGTTGTTCGCCCTTACAAACAACCACAGAGGCTCTGTAACATTTGTCCTGCCTATTCCCCTCCACTCTGCACTTTGCCAGCCAAAATGGAGCTTCAGAGGGGCAGTCCTGCGCCCCCGGGTGCTCCGTTTTAGCCTGTGCAGGCCTCACCCGGCACTTTGCCAACCAAAACAGAGGTTTGGAAAGATGGGCCTGCCCCTCTAATGCACCGTTTTGGCCTGCGCAGGCCTCACCCGGCACTTTTCTGGCCAAAACAGAGCCAAAAGGATGGAGGTCAGCTGTAGCCAATGATCTTCAGGCTTCTCCAACCAGTTGCTGGTTCATTAGCTGAGAACCGATTTCTCAGCTTTTCAGAATAACTTCTTTTTGGTACCCTGATCTCTCTTGTTAATACATTCCTTGCCTGATTGTACAAAAGCCTATCTCCTTTCCTGTAGACCTCCTCTGAATACAAAGCACGTTGATGAATGAACCGAAAATAACAAACGAATCAAAACTACTAGTTTTATCTTCAGTAAATATCTATAAAAGAAGTCATTATTAGAAAATTTCATACTTCAAGACTGTCATGTGGGAAGAAAACTTGTATTAGTGGCACCTATTATTAGACCAATTACGTTTTTAAATACTGTAATAATATTTTCCCACAGATTTTCCACTTAAGAAAACAATGATTCTAAAAATAGTGACGTCTTATATAAAACTGAATAATGAGATAATTTTCTGCAAGAGCTCTTAGGCCAGGGGTGGGGAACTATGGCCCATGCTGAATCAGGAACTCTGGGAGTTGAAGTCCACAATTCATAAAGAGGCCATAGTTCCCCACATCTGTCTTAGGCCAGTAATCCCCTGGACAGACTCTTGGCTTAAACTATTGTAATTAGGCTAAAATATGAGCTAAAACAAAACAATTGCAGGCAGTTCCAGTAACCTTTTAAGAATATTTTCAACTGTATTATGCAAAACCTTTCAAAGTAATGCCCTGCCTTATTCTGAAATGCTATATTGCTACAATGTTTAATTAATTTTGGCTTCAATCCAGACAAGAAAGAAGAGAAAGCAGAAAGATGATTATTTCTATTCTACCTGGGAACATTCTCCAAATGATTTTCCAAGAATCAGAAAATTACCCTGAGCAGTTGTATGGTACAGGAGCTGGACAGAAACCAAGTATCATCAATCCCAACACATTCAGAAGGTATCTTCAGTCTACAGGTTTTTCAACAGTCTTAGCAAGATTGATTTGGTAACTTCATCTTCCCCCAGCCCTCATTTCAGCATTTTCTAGATTTTAAGAAGGGAGTAGTTTTCTTTGAAATATATTTATCAATATTAAATTAAAGGGGACAATTTATGTATATGCCTGTTTTGTTTTTTCTATTTATTCACTTTTATTTTGATGTAGTGTTGTTTTGCTTTCTTTTGCTTTTGTATATTTTTTTTCTTTTTTTGGAGTTTGTATTTTAATGTTTTGAATAAAATAAAAAATTGAGTTAAAAATAGTTTTCGAACCAGAAGGTGATATTTGATGGAGAGGAGATACATAGCCAGGGCAATCAACCAATCTGTTTTGATGGTCCTATGTAGTATGTATTAGGATAGTCTCTTTTGCCAGCATCATACCTGTGTCAGGACAGGGACTAGTAGTAGTAGTAGTACATTTTATACTGATATAGTTTCTGCCAACTTGGAAACTAGTGGACACACTTTAACTTGGCTAGGAGGAAAAACTGATAAAATAAGTATACTCTCAATCATTATAATCATCACCATCACCATCCCCATCCTAGCAATTGTCTATCCACTGCAGGATGAAGGCCTCTTCTGCATGTTTCCAACCAATATGGTCTTGAGCTCTCCTTTGCCAGTTAGGCCCCCCAATATTTGCTGATGTCGCTCCATCTTGTTTTAGGTCTCTTTTGTGGATGCTTTTTATCAAGTGGTATCCATTCTATGACTGCCTTAGTCCATCTGCCATCAGTTCTTCTTCCTATGTGACCAGCCCATTTCCATTTCATTACAAATTAAAATGTATTGTTGTGCATAAACATAAGACTTTCCATTTCCAATTCAATACAAAAGCTATAAGTGGCACAAAGAGGCATGGAAAGATAACATGTTTGGCATCACAAGACAAGATAGAAAGACGGGCACATGGATTAGATAAGAAATGAAAATATACAATGCCATCAAAAGAGCAAAAGAACTGAAATGGAACTACTCCCAACTGGACATATTTTATTTAAAAGAGTGCATTTATTTACTATTTAGTTGTAGATAATGGGAGATACCATCTTAATGTATAAATACCTCCACTGTAAAGCATATTACTGAACAGGCTACTTCTTTCTAAAAACCCAGCGCACTAATCAGTAGGTACAAGCTAAATAATCAATGATCAAACCACTTTCTGTACTGTATTCAAATGTCTTAAATATTAGATATTCCTTCAATACAGATTTGTCATATAAAGGACTGAATGGCTAAAATGGTTAGTAGTCTAGTAAGAGATCTAATACTTAGAACCAAAGGAAGAAATCAGTTTTAAAGCTTTGTTGCGTGTTTTTTTTTAATTAACTGGTAAATTTTAATCAAGTTACTGGTAAAGCTGTAAAGTTAGCACCATAACACCATGCCAGGTCCGTAGTAAATAAAGCCCCCCTCATTTGTGATCTTATTCAGGAGGGGGGAGCGGACCTGGCAGGTATTACGGAGACCTGGTT
>JANHZT010008394.1:36483-51457 GCA_032468215.1 Stegonotus admiraltiensis | reverse complement strand
CCCACCCTCCCATGCATGCGCATGTGACCCCCCCCCACACACTTCCCCCTGCTTTTGGCACACGATGGCATGGTGGGCCGGGTAGGCCCTTCCCCCCCTCCCAAGGCTCCAGAGGCTTTCTAGGAGCCTGGGGAGGGCAAAAACAGCCTTCCCCATTCCCCCGGAGGCCTTCTGGAGGCCGGAAACAGCCAGTTTCCTGAGCTTCAGTGGGACCGGAAGGCCTGAAAATCAGTTGGCTGGTGCGCACATGTGCACTGGAGCTGAACTAGGGCAACACTCACATGCCCACCAATATGGCTCTGCGTGCCACCTGTGGCACCCGTGCCATAGGTTCGCCATCACGGCCATAGGTTCACCAAGAGGGCCTTATGGCTTTGTGTCAAGTAATTAAACCATGATTAAATAAATCCTGGGTCACTTCCATGTGTGAACCCAGTTTCTTTTTCAGCCTTTAATCATGTGATTCATGGACCATTGCAGACTCATTTCAAGCAATGCTTTTGTCAGGATGGCCTAACCTTAAGGCTAAATATTTTTTCATGACATAATCTGCAGATGCCAAGGCTCAGGAATATGTTCATTGCAAGCATATTCATGTGAGAATAGGTGACCGGCACCTGTGATAGCCAAATCATTTAAATATCACCAAGGATAGGAAGGAAATAGTATAAAAAGAGGAAAAGCAAGAAAATTTAAGAAGCCAGGAAAAAAGAATTAGCAATTCTAAGTGGAGTAAACCTGGATAAGGTATAAATCCATCTCCTATGTACATGAAGCAAAAGGACAGAGGAAGAAAATAAAAAGAGTTATGGAATTCTGCCTTTACAAACCTTGAAATATATTCTTTCGTCCATGATAGTGGGAGAAAACTAGTTTTATTTCTAATATAATGTCTATTCTTACAGTCATTTTCTGCATGATCATTTAGACTTAATTTTGAGTTCAAAATCGTAAGATCCAAAAAAAAGAGGTTATTCCATGTGCTTTTTTAAAAAATAAATGTCTAAACTCTTACAAGACATTCAGCTTTTATGTTAATTCATCTTTAAATCAGACGAAAAGCAAAAATAATTACAATGGAATTCATACTATCAAAATGAAGAATCCATATTTTAAAAAACTTGTTGGTCTCTGCCCTAATTAAAAATAAAATTATTAATGGCTGGATTCTGGAAAAGTAAATATTAACTTTTAGTGATGTGGAAAATATATTTAAAATATATGTTAAATAAAATAATTTAGATTATATTAATCATAAATAACACTTTGCTTTTTAACATTGAAACAATTCATATTAATTATACTAACATAAGGTCTTTAATAGCACCAAGGAAAAATTAGATTAGAAGAAACAAAACTTGACTGATCCAGATCATATATTTTAGAAAAGTTTCCCACTGAAATCTATATTATTTCACTGAACATCACCTTGCTCCTCACATAATATTTTATCTTAAAGGAGGAAATGTTATAAGAAGTTAAAAGTAGAAATACAAGGTGAAAATACGAGTCTGCCTAGAGAAAAAGAGAAGTAAGTGAAATAACAATAAAAGAAACCGTTTTTCAAGAAATGAAGGAAATAAATCAGAAATAATTAAGACCTTTGCTTGAGGCAAGATAATATAAATCAAATAAAGCCCTAGGTTGCAAAGAAAATTAAATTAAAAGGCCCTTCTTTGTACCAAAGATTTATCATTCTTTAAGCCCTGTAGGGCTGGAATGCTGTTTTTGTTTTCTAAACACCAAATAGGTACAATTTTGTTTGCTTCTTTCACTTCAGATTCCTTTTTTAAAAAAATTAAAAATATAACACACATCAAACCATACAAATATTTTGGTAGATTTTTTAAAATTTACTTTTCTTTTCAAATTAAAAATTTTCAGTAGTCTTAACACCTAATTGCAATCTGCTGTGGGAAATCAGCTTGACAGATATATATATATATCATCAATCATGTATTAGATAACAGATATGAGTATAGACATAATTATGAATACATGAGATGGATACAAATTAAAGGGAACATTAGGACAGGGATGATAGGCACGCTGGCACGCTTATGCATGCCCTTAAAGATCTCTTAGGAATGGGGTGAGGTCAACAGTAGACAGTCTAAGGTTAAACTTCTGGGGGTTTGGGGAAGAAACCATAGTCCTGGATTGTATTAATATAGTTACCACTATGAGTTGCTATCCACTTAATAGCTTAACTAACCTATTTTGATATATAGACTTCAAACATTTGTGATTAAAAGCAATTCATAAATTACAATAATAATACATAAACTGTACTCTACTTGTATACTATCATATACTTCAACAATATATACAACTAGAAAGTTAATTAACTCAATGTTTATCAAGAAATCATAGATATAGATAGATAAACTGTAGATATACCAACTTATAAAAATAGAAAAAAAGAGGATAATATTGGAAAATTTTCAGTGTTAAATACTTTTACCTTTTATTTTCTGTTAGAAGGAATCTTTTTAATGTAGGTTGTAAACAATAATAAAACACCTTGTCACGTAACTGTTTCAACATACAATCACCATCATCCTAGAAGCCTTTTCATCAGTTTAGGATTTTTTTCACTTTCAAATTCAGGGGTGAAATTCAGCAGGTTCTCACAGGTTCTGGAGAACTGGTAGTGGAAATTTTGAGTAGTTCAGGGAACTGGCAAATACCACCTTTGGCTGGCCTCAAAATGGGGTGGGAATGGAGATTTTGTGGTATCCTTCTCCTGGAGTGGGGTGGGGATGGAGATTTTGCAGTATCCTTCCCCTGCCATGCCCACCAAGCCACACCCACCAAGCCACACCCACCAAGCCACACCACGCCTACCAAGCCATGCCCACAGAACCGGTAGTAAAAAAAAATTGAATTCCAGCACTGTTCAAATTAAACAAATTGTATGTGATCAAGGGTTCTGTTTGTATTATGTTGATTCTGCCATTTATTTATTTATTTTGTTTATTTGTTTCTTTACATTGCATTAATCTAAGGCTTTGGTATAAAAAAAGCCAAAAAAAAAGGATATAGCAAATAAAATTTAGCCAGCCATTATAAATGCAGTATAAATATACATACATACATACATACATACATACATACATACATACATACATACATACATACATACACACACACACACACACCTGTATGTATGAGTTTTTCTCTGTATTTATACTGTACATACACAGCAATAGAATAGTAATGCCCATAAGGATGAAACAAGTTACTGTGTGCCCTGTTTCTTGTGGTCGATATCAGCAATTTTGCCATAAATAACCTTTCCCCAAATAATACCTCTCCATTGTCTCTAATAGGTTGTCTATAATGCACTCAGAATATCATTTTAAGAGAACTGCTCTAATGCTAATTTTTCCTCTAGAAAATTGTTGCAAAAAGTACCTAAAGTTGATAGAAGATAATAGAAAGGATAGAAAAAATATAGATAAATCTCACATGTGCCCTGGGAACAGACAAACCATTTAACTAAAAGGGAAACATAAGAAATGCAAGTCTTAATGTTTCCAATGCAACTGAGCAGCGAAGATGCAGGCCGGCCAGACATAGTGAATGAAAACAACTTGATTATTCTTTATGATGAAGAATTTGAATTATTTGAGTTGGGTTAGCTAAAGAAAACAACAAAGAATAGCTCAGTCTATTTCGCTTCAAAATAGCTCCCCAAAGTCCTTTGGTGTGGGGTGTTTTTGTGTACACACATATCACCCCAATTGTCAGATAATTCCTCTGGCTCCTCATTAATTTCAGACCCAGTTTGAAAATAAGCCTCAATTTATAAAAGCCTCAGTGGGCTTTCTCTATCCCTTCTTTTATTCCTCAGCACATCTGACATGGCCCCTCTTCCGTTTCCCTCCAGATAAGATGCTAGTGTGATTAAAAGCTCATGCTTCAACTGTGCCACCATATCACTTAGTTTGTTGGTTTGCCAGTGGCAGTGCAAGCACAGATTATTAATAGAACAGCTCATGCTGTCAGGAGAGAAAAGAAATCCATAAACTAAAGGAAAATCTTACGTGGGATCTAAAGCCAAAGAGAAATTATATCTACACGTGCTTTTCCTCTATATTATCCCTACCTTTTTGTTACATTATCTCTAACTATAATCAAATCAGTAGTGAAATATCATTTGAAATGTTGCCATTGTTTTAAAAAAGGACCTTGATAGTTGTGCTAGTCCAGGCTAGAAGTATTTTTGCCCTTCAGAACTTTCAGTTCTGGGATGTCTAAAACCAATATAAAGTAATACATCACCTGAATGGTAATACTGTCTATGTATTTCAAGAAACAAAGATCACAGCGCTTCTCTGAACACATCAGTCTGCAAGTTCCTCAGACATTGGCAGTGCTTTTGCAAAGCCACCATCTTTGAGAATCAGTCCTCCCTTATAGGGGTTCTCTATTTTCTCTAGGTTTTCTATGACTATTTTTACTTATTAACATTTTAAGAAGATGTTTCCTTTCCAATGCAGTAGTGGGTTTCACTTATCTTTGCTAACAGTTTGGAACTGTGAGCTCGCACGCGGCGCTTCTGTGCATGCACAGAGTATCCGTGATGACATCCCGGAGCCTCCCACCGCTGCCGCTACCTGTTCACCTGAATCAGGGCGATAGAAATCCACCACTGTTACAATGCATTCAAACATAAAAGCATAGAGCTATGACTTTATGAAACTTAGAACCAGGATTTATAAGAGTTTTTCTGATTGTAAAGCTTTGACATTCTGACATATATTCAGAAGCAAGAAAAATGATGTTTTATCCTGCCCTATAGTGCACATTCAGCTGTACCATGCTTATAAAAAAACCTGTGCCAGCAACTGTCACAGATACAATGCTGAGTGAAATATTCATCTTTATATGTGATGACCAAGAGACACTAACAGGACTGCTTCTGGTTTCAATCACCAACTCATACACAGTTGCTATGGTAATTCACAGTTTAATCAAGATCAAGAGATAATAACAGTTCAAGCATGCAAACCAAGCAGAATCTGAGACATTTGCCTGACTGATTGGCTTTTATTATTATCATTATTTATTTATTACATGCCACCTATCTCATGGATTCAGGTTACTCTGTGGTTTTAAATTGGAATACAAGTCCAAAATCAGTCCAGTGTTCCAAGAGTTGGTCAGGGTTGTCAGCCAATCCAGAGATTATGGGTTCAAGGTTTCTTACACAAATAGGATTCACAGGAATATCATGCAAGGGCAGGGATTCTGGTGTTGTTTCTAGCAACAGGAATATGAGTCAGGGGTTCCTTTAAATCAGGCTGCAGCCAATTGTCACCAATCAAGAGTGCCTTGCTTGGCAAGGAGACTCATAGAACATTCTGCCCTACTCTCTACTATCCAGGTGAGGAGACTCGGAGGCCTTATATCATCAACCCTATGTGGTGCCTGGTTTTGATCAGCCCTATGTGGCTCTTAGCTTCATGTCTCTTGAGAGTGACATCCCACCTGGACCAACTTCTTCATATTCTGAATCTGATTCCTGAACCTTGGTCATGACACTGATAGATTACTCTGCATTTCAAGAAAACCATCATGGATCCTAAGAAAGAATATTGTGACAAGTAAAATATTGACTGAGAAATTGTTGGGTGGAACCATTAGGGACAAAAGCACATAAGTAATTTCCTTTACACTCCCTAATCTTTTTTTTCTTTGTACTTCGCAGTTAACAAGTTCAAGGACTGTCTTGTGTTCTCAGCAGCAGAAATGTGTAACTTTTTCTGGGCTATGGAACTCTGTTGACTTTTACGTAGCATACTGTAGAGGTCATACTGCAATAATGAACAAAAGTTAAATCTGAAATCAAATTGAGTTAATATTATTAGTTATGAATTGTATATTAATTTTTTCTTACCTATCATATACATGTTTACAAGTTAGTATTGACTTTCTAATGGGCTTGGGATCTGTAGTCAAGAAACTTTGGACTAGGCCCAGGCTGTGCACTCCTTTGATGCAAACTATTACAAAGGTATCAGTAATATCAATCAGTTATCAAACTTCTAGAAAGCATTAAATAAATAAGGTAGATTGGCACAATATTTCTGCAAGCCTTATCAAGAATTTATCTTTGTGTAATAGTCAGATGTTAATATTGGGCTGAAAAATGTGTGCTTGGAGTGCAGATAGTTTAATGAAAGTTTTCTTTCTCTCTCCATTTTTCCTTACTTGATGAGGCTTTGCAATGAAACAACACAGAATACATTTTGACAAAGAATTCTCAAACTGTACCCAAGAGAAAGCAAGGAAATGTGAAGCCTAAGAACCTTCATCTCAGGGGAAATTGCACTATAAAGGAAAGAAAAAATAGTGCAAAATAAGCAGCCAGCCTCATGACAAATTACAGTATGATTGGGACAAATTAAAGGATATCTTAGGAGAAGTTAAACTCTGGTACATGTTTTCCAAAAGCCATTCAGTGATGAAACGGTACTCTCAGATACTATTTGTAAGTTGTGCAAACCTAGTTATTGTTTGCTTCAAATGACTCCGATTTGATGTGCACAAGGGAAAAATATCATTTTTAACACCCCATCACCCTTTGCCCATGTCATAGGTAGTGAATTGGTTTTAACAAAATAACCAATAATAATCTATATAGGATCTTGAAAGAATTTTATACTTGTTTTGTTTTCCTGCTACAAGCATGTATTTTGCCAGAAGAACAATATTCCATTTATTTTCAAAGCACACTGAAGCATCTTTGAAGGTTGTGTTTTGTTAGCTCCTTAACTATGTTTCTTTATTTCTGTGCTAGTTTCACTTAAAATATCACTAAGGCATTTAGTTCTCCTCTATACAAAAAGACTAAGCTCTTTATTTTTGAAGGCAACACTTTCCTAGCTATAAATCTTTCCCTTTCTTGATGCATTTTAAAACTATTTATGTGTTTGATATACTTGATTTATTTTAACTTTTAAAAATTGTTTAAGTGTGTGCATTTTTAAGTCAATCTTGACTCCTGTCAACTGACTAGACAAGTTTTGCAGTCTTGCAGTTTTCTTGCCAAGGTTCTTTGGAAGTGACATGCCACTGCCTGCTTTTTAGGGCTGAGAGAGAATGACTGGCCCAAGATCACCCAGCTAACTTCATGCACAAGGCAGGACCAGAATTCAAGGTCTTCTGGTTTCTACCCAGATGCCTTAACCCCAAACATGCTGTCTAAAAAAGTATTACAAGATGTGAATTTTCTGTCTCATACAGATTATGATAATAATTTGTGATCTGGGTATTTTTCCTTTGTAGTTGTGCCCTTTGCAAGAATATTGTCCTAGAAACACACTCTTCTATCTTCCTTCTTACACATTAGGATGCTAGAGAGGACAGATCACTTTTGCCAGAGTAGGAATGGTGTCAGCTTTGGAAGCCATATTAACACCGGAAGCTTCCACACTGCCACCTTCTTGTGCTTGGGAAATTAGGAAGGGGGATTTAGTAGAGGGAATGTAGTTAGAAATAATAGCATTCTTCTTTTTGGTCAAGGTCATGGTATTCTTGCATCTGAAGGAGGAATGGTTGAAGTGGTGTCTCAAGTTGGGACGGATAGTGATTGGACAATGTGATGGACTGATGAGTGCAGGGGCTGGATTTGGTTTTTTGATTTATCGAGGGAAAATCTGGAACTCTCAGATTCACGTTTTTCCAGATGTGCCAATATACGTACTCTAATAAATGGGAACTTTGAGAAAAATGCCTGTTTCAGAGTTTTTAATTGGAGTTGGGTTCTTCTGGAACGCTGACAAACAGATTGATGGCATTGATTTTTTAAAATTAGATTGAGGGCTATATGCAATCTGAGGATTGTGAGGGTTCCTTGCTCTCCAAGAGCTGGACAGACCACAGGTAACAAATCTGTACAAAATACACACCTTCCCCAACAATAGGCTGTTGCTCTGTATCAACTCCACCCTCTATGCTTTGTAAGGTGATATTGTAAATATGCAAAATATGTCTTCCATATGCAGTCCTTTAATGCTTTAATACTTTTTTGCAAGTCCCAAATATACAATTAGAGTATATCTTAAATAATTCAAAATAAAGTATTTGATGTTAATACTTTATTGTTTAAATAATACATTAATAGATGTCTTTTATTTTGGCATGCAGAACATAATTGACAGCCAATCTTTACCCAGACAAAATAAGACACTTATACGTATAAATATGTTTTCCCACTACATAACCATGTTATTTTACTCTAGACCTTTCAAAATAGTCTGTGATTTATTTTCAATAATGTTATGAAACAAGTCACAAAGTTCAGATTTATGACATGCTAAATGCTACAGATGTACAAGACAGAAAAAGTAACAGCTACTGTATGTATATAGATAGATAAATAAATACATAAAATAAACCAAACTTATAAGAAACTAGTGAGAGAAAAGCAAACATTGACTTGCAAGTGACAGCTAGAAATCTGGAAGAGAGTGAATAATTTCAAAGCAGAGAAGACAATTTCAGATACTGATATTGTAAACTTGCTCCCAGAAAAAGACAGTGGTTTTTACACATGAACTGTATTGTTATAGTAATACAATGGTTCTCCCCCCAACAAAGAGAATCTGGACTGATCAGAATGTTCTCTTTTTGTGATTACAGCAATACATGTATAGTATCCTTTCTCACAGTTGTGGTGAAGATGGCCTTCATGATTGATATGCATGTTAGTAGTAGGCCTAATCTATACAACCATGTGATACATTTTTGCATTATTTCTATATGTCAGGAAATTCATCTAGTTTGCCTATGAGCACAGGTCAATCAAGGAAGGAATTCAAACTGAATTCTATGCTTCTGGAAGAATAAAGTCATTCTGAAAGCTGTGTCTCCTATTGTTCACTAAAGGTCATATCTGCCATGGTCGTATGG
This sequence comes from Stegonotus admiraltiensis, assembly GCA_032468215.1. Classification (NCBI taxonomy): domain Eukaryota; kingdom Metazoa; phylum Chordata; class Lepidosauria; order Squamata; family Colubridae; genus Stegonotus; species Stegonotus admiraltiensis. Next base: position 42,535 of record JANHZT010008394.1, on the reverse strand, counting down.
ATTGTACTCATTAAAAGATTTTAGTATTTTGTTGTGTATCTTATAATAGTGATGATGACCCTTGTGATACCTGAATTCTCATTATATTTTTATGTTTTATCTTAGCAGCATAACAAAGTTCAGATGTTCTACTTTTGAAATCCAAAGCAAGTCTAGCTATATGGCTGTGCGAGAGAAATATTCTAAATAAAAAAATTGATTGTTTTTCTGATATTAATTCAGGCTTCAGCAATTTCATTTTCTATGACAAGTTCACTTTTACAATTTGAACTTCTGCTTCACTGTAAATTTTAAAGAACATGTTAAAAAGTTGTTTTAAAAGTATTCATTGTTTATTTATATATTCATTCATTCATTCATTCATTCATTTTTATTTAGAAATTTAGAAATTTAACATGACTACCCACTCACCCTCAGTGACTCTGGGAGGCTTACAAAAAATAAAAATCCAATATGTAACAAGGACCAAATGGTTCCAGAAAAGAAGGGAAATTGATATGTTTAATAAAGACTTCAGATATAGATCAACTTTCTAACCCAAAGTCATTCTGGGATATTGTATTTGTGGGCTTTGGTTAATATATCTCTGGGCACAATTAAAATCTATTTATATGACAAAGTAATTACTAACAAAATCACAATCATGTAAAGAATATTACTTATAAAAGACATCTAATTCTTGACTCTGTCAGATCTTTTAAAAATCTACTTAATCAGGGGACTGTGATCTATTTATTGAAATAAATGGGTTGGATATAAACAATCACCAAGTAAAATGAAAATTACCATGGAACAGAAGCTAGTTCAGCACCAGTTGCTATAGCAGAGTCAATGTGAATACTTATCTAAAATCTATATATGAAAAGGTGTGTGTGTGTGTGTGTGTGTAGGAGGAGGTACAAATCAGTTTTGTACTCCTGGCAATTATCTGGATTACTTTCGGCAGTTTTATTAGCAAGATGTTTTGGTTGTGGTTTGTCACTGCTGTTTGTCTAGGGCTGAGAGAGAGTGACTGGCCTAGGCCTGGTTGGTTTTGTGCCTAAAGCAGGACAAAAACTCTGGTTTCCAATTTCTAACTGGATGACTTAACCACTACACCAAATTGGTTCATTATGCAAAGAATTGCAGATAAGAAAATATAAACGTGTCAAGAGACTTACAGAGACTAACGGACTAAGATGAATTTGCTTTTCACAGAGCTGACAGTTGCAATAAAAATGGAGTACTACTCCTGAAGTAGAGGATGTAGGATCACCCAAGGGGTAGTTTACAGATGTTCTCCATGTTAGGATTGCAAAGTGGCTGTCTCAAGCAGGTTTTAAACTTGGGAGTCAGGAGAAATAGCTTTGCCCAAGTTGCTGCCTGAGCCTTTTATAAAGAAAATGGATTTGCCCACCTGCCCTCTTAATCGCTTTTTATTGTGTCTGCTCCAACACTGGGAGATTGGACAACCATTTGTCTGAAATGCTATAAGGTGTCCTGCCTGAGCAGGGGATTGGACTAAAAGTCCTCCAAGGTTCCTTCCAACTCTATTATTCTGTTATTGGAAATAGCTTATGAATTGTTTTTTGAAAAATAAGAACTTCTAGGAGGAAAGATTTTACCACAGCAGGCTATATTCCTCCAACACACAGTGAAAAAAGGTTTATATATGATAAAACTGGCTGAGGTTTCAATAGTTAAAATAATAAACCAGAGAAATGACTTGGATACAAGCATCTTACGGATTAAGGCAAATATGCATGTTCCAGCATAACGTTGCAGAATCCAATCTATGTAGGTCACCACAACTGGGACACGGATCTTAACTCAGAAAAGTGATTTGGATAATTTTCTTACTTTGGATTTACAAAAGTAATGTGCCATACCTATGAAGGAATTCCTGAATAAAGGAATATTATCTAAATCAGTGGTTCTCAACCTTCCTAATGCCGCAACCCTTTAATACAGTTCCTCATGTTGTGGTGACCCCCAACCATAAAATTATTCCTAAAACCATCAAAAATATGTGTTTTCCGATGGCCTTAGGCGACCCCTGTGAAAGGGTCATTCGACCCCCAAAGGGGTCACGACCCACAGGTTGAGAACCACTGATCTAAATGAAATAATCAAAAACCTTAAAATTAAAATTAAGGTTTACAAAGTTGGTCTATTTGATCAAGATTAGACTGCATATGATCTTTTCTTTTATTAACAGCTTTTAATAGATTTTTCTTGACTGAATCAAAGGCTTATAAGATTTGTTTATGAGTAAGAAGTAGGAAGAAGATAGTTTTGTTTTGTCATTAGAGAAAGTGATAAGTGATGCTATTACAATTGAGAAGAGATTAAGAAAAGATAATAAGAAATTAATTTGTGGGACATTATTTGAAGAGATTAAAGATTCATATTTTCAATTTGTTGTTTCAAATAGCACTTAATGGATTTTTTCTTGATTAAATTTGAATGATGAGGTTTAAAGGTTTGTTTATAGAAATTGGAAAGATATGGGAAGAAGAGTTTTAGAGAAAATGACAATGCATTGTGTAAAGTACAGGAAATAATTATTAAATTGAATTATTTCTTTAAAGTATGTATACAGAAAATTGGGAAGACTGTTATTTCTGGTAGCCATTAATAGATTTTTACAGATTAAATTTGAAAGATTATTTGCCAATAGATAAATGATGAGGTATGAGGTGAAAGGAGTTTAAGTTGAAATTTTAGGGATGATGTTAACCTATTGAAAAATAACTCTGTTCCTTCTCTGCACCCAACATAGAGTGGAAGCTGTGGTTTTTGAAAATAGAAAAATGCTTCCAATTTTTTTCATAGTACAGCAAGCAGTGGATTTCCTCAGCAAACTAATAAATACTTTTGCAAGCAAGTGACCCTTCCAACATAAGCATTTAAAAGGTTACTGTGCAGCTCCCATTCTCACATTTTTGCAATAAGTTATGCAAGCTCTGTGCAGAATCAGTATGGTAATTAGTTAGCCACTGGAATTGGAGATAACCAGGGACAGAAATTGTCAAATCAAATCAAATCAAATCAAACCTTTATTGACAATGCACAACATGTGTACAATGAAATTGAATGAGCCTCCCTTGGTGCAGGCCCCCACCCACCCAAATATATCTCAATAACTCAATAAATAAAAGAAAAAGAAATCCCTAAACCCAAATAAGTAATAACTAACACACAATCCCATATACATATATGTATATAACATTATATTATATTAACTGGTATGAATATGTTGCATGTTGCACTGGCCCTGCAAATCTATCATAGTAGACCTAATTGTGGTGTCATGTTGCATTCAGAAGTCTGACAGCCCACGGATAAAAGCTATTTTTCAGCCTATTCATTCGTCTGGCTATGTTTCTATATCTCCTTCCTGATGGTAGGAGAGTAAAGAAGTGCTGGCCAGGGTTGAAACATCCCTGAGGATTTTGCTCAGTCTGCTAAGGCAACGGATCCTGGCGATTTCATCCAGTGAGATCAGGGGACAGCCCATGATTTTTTGTGCTGTGCTCATCACCCTCTGTAATGCCTTCCTGTCCATGGCTGTCAAGCCAGCATACCATACTGTAACACAATATGTCTCTATTGTAGACTGGTAAAAGGAAGTCATCAGTCATTTTAAAAAATCAGCCACCTGATTTTTCCACAAGACCCTAAGGAAATGGAGTCTCTAGAGCCTTCCTGACCACCTGGAATGTATTATTTTTTCAGGTGAGATCTTGGCTATGGTGGACTCCCAAAAATTTGAACGAGGAAATCCTCTCTCTATGGGTGACTCTGTGGCAGTCTTTCTCTTTCAACACCAAAAAAGCATGGCTGTTGAAAAAAACAGGTGAAAAGAGTGCCACATACCAATGATGTAAAATTATTTAAAACTACAGATAATTCTGTTGTTTTGCAAAGTGACCTCGACTATGTGTCTGAATGGTTATCCACTTGGCAACTTCAAATTTTGATTAATAAATGTTCTGTCATACATATTGGTAAGAGTTGTAAACTTGGTAAGAGAAGCTTCTTTTCTGGAAACATTGCATTGTTTATAAAACTTACATTAGACCAATCTTAGAGTACTGTTCAACTGTTTGGAACCCCTACCATATATCTAACATTAGTACAATTGAGCAGGTTCAGAAGTACTTTATGAGAAAAGTTTTCCACTCTTCTGTACATAATAGAATTCCCTACACTACTAGGCTCAAAATTCTTGGTTTGGATAACTTGGAACTGTGTTGCTTGTGGTCAGACTTAGATATTGCATACAAAATTATACATAGTAATGTTTTACCTGTAAATGATTTTTTTTCTGTTTTAATCGCAATAATACACACATGAACAACCGCTTTAAACTCAATGTAAAAAATGTACATTTTTGTAATTTTACTGACTGTAAAAAATACAATTTTTGTAATAGAGTCTGGGTTCTCATTTTGCTGATCTCAGAAGGATGGAAGGCTGAGTCAACCTTGAGCCAGTGGGACTTGAACTGCCAAACTGCTGGCAATCAATAGTTAGCAGAAGTAGCTTGCAGGACTGCACTCTAACCACTGTGCCACCATGGCTCAGACAAATCCCAGGAGTTTGCTGAGCTAAGTTTGGTTGAAGTTTGCTGGAGGTGGTACAACTGAGATGATGCAATGAAGGGGCTTTGGGCAATTCCTAATGTGGCTGATGGCTAATCCTACCTTTGTTGAATCTTGGGTGAAGGTATTTGCTTAAGAATAGAAATAGCTATCTCTGTACTCTTTTCTTACAGGTTGTGTCAAGTTTAATTTTCCTTTTTTTATATGCTTTACTGTCTTAGTCAGATTGTATATGACTTAAAACAGATTATATACGAATGTTCCCCAAGAGAAATCAACATATCATGTTTCAAATTTTTATAAAATAAAAGAACAATCCAATTGACTGTAATGGTTCTTGATTGCGCAATTAATTTAATATAAAATAGTAAATAACATATCCTTTATCCCACATTTCTGTTTATTTCCAATAGACATTTTTACTGAAAAGAGGTGACAGCATTTGTCTATAATAATTTAGACTCCTTATATAATTTCAAAAGTTTTGTCTTCTCAGTTATAATTTTATTATTATGGTATCAGTTTTAGCACATAAGGCTATATAATATCCACATATACTTAATATTGGCTTTAATGGAGCCTCATCCAAAAAAGAAGATATAACATTCCAAACTGTACCCATATCAGCCATACTGAATTCCATGAGACATCCTAGTAAGTAGAAATATATGATCACAATACATGGACTAGAAGAGTTTATTTTGTCTGTTTGTTGCTCTAGTCTTTTTAAACAACGTTTAACTATCTAAACTTTCCATAACAATTTTTAAATGCTTTACTAAAATAGTAAATTTAATAGTAAACATAAGCAAGTGGATATTTTAAGAAATATCAGTCAAGGTAGTCTTCAAATTACAATTGGGCCAGAAAATTCATTATTGAGCATGTTGAGCATGTGGCTGTTAAAGCAATGTGACCTTTTCTGGTCAAATTTTTGCACTTTGTGAAAAAATGCTTTATCAGAAACCAGCTGGCAAGGTCCCAAATCATTGTCGTGTGACCACAGGATGCTACAACACAAAGAAAACACAGAGCCTGGAGGTACACTCAAGGGAAGACTTAGCCTAAAATTGTTATTTGTCCACAAAAGCTCCAGGTCTATCCGCCTTGAACTCCACTGTTTCTTATCTAGCATCAATTGAATGTTGACAATTAGTTGGTTAGATTCTTCTAACCAGGCTTGAGCAATAAATGTTCTTACCTAGAACTTAACATTTGGTCCTGAATCTTTGTGCCTGAAAGGAACAGCTGTAAATGTGAACCAGTTGCCAAGTGTCTGGATGACAATTATTTCACTGTGGAGATGCTGCCATGGTTGTAAGTATGAGGCCCAGTTAGAAGTGGATTTTTTCAGTGCCTTTGTAACTTTGAACAGTCACTAAATGAATTAGTCTGTTTATGTGGGACGGGGGAAGTTGAAACAATGTCCCATGTAATTTTTGATTGCCCCCTATACTCAGATTTGA
>JANHZT010008394.1:11629-27820 GCA_032468215.1 Stegonotus admiraltiensis | reverse complement strand
GGTCAAACAATGTCAACTGGTGACCCCCAGGGGGAGAGCCTTCTCTGTGGGGGCACCTGCCCTCTGGAATGACCTGCTCCCAGAGATACGGACGATCCCAGATCTACGCACCTTTCGCCGTGCCCTGAAGACCTTATTATTTCAGCAAGCTGGGCTGGACTAATTACTAAATTTTAAGGTTTTTTTTTTTAATTTGTTGTGGCCGGATTTAATTTAATATGTTTTTTAATGTTTTTTAACTTTTATATATTGTGGTTTTATTTGTTGGCTGTGCACTGCCCTGATTCCTTCAGGAGAATGGCGGCATAAAAATTTAATAAACTAAACTAAACTTTTCTTACTGGTCCTTCCATTATTAAGCCATTCAAAATGATAGTGTTTTTTTTTAAACAAAAATAAAGCAAACCTAGATTGTAAAACATATTTTGCATCACAAATTTCAAGTAATTTCACAACAAATTGCCTTTTTACCCTTGTTAATCAGCCTGTCTGAAAGAAACAATCATCTTCATGGTCTAATGTTTTCAGTATTATTTACCAGTTATTAGTCAACCAGTGCAAGCTTATTTCTGCTTTACTATTCCTAGTTCTCACTTAAGAAAATGAAATAAGCAAGCTTTGGACAATGGCATGGTATTTTAATGTATTGACTAAATTTCTGAGGATTTAATATCTGCTTGGAAGTTACAAAACAAACAGAACAAAAGAAAAGTCATTTCAGGATCAACACCTCAGTTCTTGATTTTTAACATATTATTTCTGATTATATTGTGGTAGCAAAGGTGACATGTTTCTGCAGCATACACAGCCATGCCTCTACCCAGCAACACGGAAGTGTTGCCTATTGGCTGTGAAGTGACAGCTCGGCTGGCAGGAGAAATGAATGTGTGTGATTGGCCACCCATTTGACAGCTGCTGTATAAATAGCAGCCATGACAGAAATTGTTGCCTTGTTCATTTGTTCCTACTGTAATGGGTGTTTGCTGTTGTTATTGCCTGAGGTCTTGCCTAATAAAGGGAATTGTTATTTAACACTGTCTTGCCTCTTCTCACCTTGCTTCAAACAAAGCACTGGTGACAAGGGTGGGATTTTGAGGAGACGGTAGAGCACTGGCGCAGCAGTAGAGTTATTACACTCCATGCCATTGTTAAATTCATCAAGAATGTCTACCCAGGCAAACTTTGCTCCATACGAACCAGCCTCCGAGACGTGGGACGCACATGTAAAATGTTTTGACTCTTTCCTCCAGACCAACGATTTTACCGAACTGTCCAGCAACAGGAAACATGTCCATTTCCTGAATGCGTGTGGCCTGCAAATTTTTGCAACAGCCAGAGTTCTGATGGCACTGCAACCTGTCTCTACAGTGCCCTGGGCCACTCTGATGGGCAAACTGAAGGCATATTATGTGCCTGCTCCCTCTCGCATGTCCCGGTGATTTACATTTCGCCAGAGGGTCCAGAAGGAAGGGGAGTTCATTAACTCTTACATGGCTTCCCTCAGGACCACTGCAATAGATTGTGAGTTCCCAAACCTAGATGACTCCCTCCTTGAGCAGCTGGTATGTGGCATGAGGGATGCGAGACTACAATGCCACCTTTTAACAAAAAATGACATCTGTCTCCAATCTGCTTTGGATGAGGCGAGCACATATGAAATGTCAGAAAAATCTGGCTGAGATGCACAGGGCTCCGTATGCGCTCGCAACTGCCCGGTCAGCTGCCATTCACCATGACAATGTCTTTTCCGATGACCCCACAGATGAGGAAGATGATGTGAGTTTCCTCAAATTATCCCCAACAAGCAAACAGCAAACAGAACGAAAACCACAACAAACACCCTGCCTTGGCTGCGGCGAAAACCATCCTTGCTCATTGTGCCATTTTAAGACCACAGTCTGCCGACAATGTGGCAAAAGGGGTCACCTTGCTAAAGTCTGCTGCTCCAGCCCACAGGACAACACCCCTCGCCCAGCCAGATGCTTCCAAAGAGGCCACCAAGCCACCAGAGAGGACACCAACACTGCAGTGTCAATCAGCTATTCATCTACAAGCCCCAACAAAAAACTTTTTCTAACTGTCAGAATAGAAGGGGTGCCCTGTAAGATGGAGGTGGACATGGGCTCCTCTAAGACCATTGTTGCCTGGAACACACTGCAAAAAATAGTCCCTAGCTTCTCCAGGATTCACCTAACTGCCTGCAACACCAGGCTTCATGACTATCAAGGAAACAATATTCCCATTCTGAGGTGTGCCAAATTTTTAGTGGAGAAAGGCATGTTTTCAGGGTGCCTTCGCATTACGTCCTAAAGTGGACAAGGAACTGGATAAGCTGATTGTGCAGGGGGTGCTTAAGACCATGGCTCATTCTAAGTGGGAGACACCCATTGTCATTCCCACCAAACCAGATGGTTCTGTGCGCATCTGTGGTGTTTCAAATGCACACTGAACCATGCACTGCAAGCACACCCTTATTCAGTCCCTGTGGTTCAGCACCTCCTCCACTCTTTGGGTCGGAGGCCTATTTTTGCTAAGCTGGATATGGCACAGGCATATCAGCAGCTCCCTGTGGATGATGCCACAGCTGCTGCCCAGACTATTGTCACACACAGGGGTGCCTTTAAGTGTCGTCGCTTACAATTTGGAATCAGTGTGGCTCCTGGGTTGTTTCAGAGCCTTATGGAACGGCTATTACATGGGATACTGGGAGTCATCCCTTACTTTGATGACATTTTAATCTCGGCCACCAGCCAAGTTGCCCTTATTAGCCGCTTACGACAAGTTCTCAGCCGGTTTCCGCAAACGGGCCTTAAGCTCAAAAAATCTAAGTGTACAATTGGGTTTCCTAGGGTTGAGTTCTTAGGTTTTCTGATAGATGCTAAAGGTCTGCACCCTACCCCATCGAAGGTGGAGGCCATTAAAAAAGCCCCTACTCCAACATGCAAAGCCAAATTGCAGGCTTTTCTAGGCTTACTCAATTTTTACAGTGTGTTCCTGCCAGATAAGGCATCTGTGGCTATCAAAGATCTCTTACCTCAGATGCAGTACTGGTCCAATACAGCGATAGTAGCCCCTTAACTTTGGCTTGTGTTGGCTTTCCATATGGCATAGGGGCTGTCCTAAGCCACCTACTGCCAAATGGAACTGAGGCTCCAATTGCATATTTTTCTTGGACCTTATCCTCTGCCGAGATAAATTATAGTCAATTGGACAAAGAGGCCCTGGCGGCTGTTGCTGCCGTCCAGCGGTTTCACAGCTATGTGTATGGCTGTTTTTTCCAATTGATAACTGACCACAAGCCCCTGCTGGGGTTGTTAGCTGGCGACAAGCAAACACCCCAGATCATGTTCCCTCATCTATCTAGATGGTCCATCTTCCTTGCGGCCTACAATTATCAGCTGGTCTATCGTCCTGGCAGAGACCTTTCTAACGCGGACGGCCTCAGCTGATGCCCTCTTCCTTTAGTTGTGGAAGACCCGGCTCCTGCCTCGACTGTGTTCTAGGTGGACAAATATCCTGCCCTGGTCACTGCAGCTGACATTGCCAGATATTCCAAATGAGACCACACCATAGCACAGGTTCTTGACTGGGTGCGCAGGGGGTGGCCACAGGGACATCTGCTGGAGGAATTCCTGCCATACAAGGTGAGACAGCATGATCTGTCCATCTTGAAGGCTTGCTTATTGTGGGGCAGCAGAATAGTGGTCTCTCCTAACTTACGCACCCCCATATTAAAATACCTGCATGAAGGCTTTGGGTTGTGGCTATGTGTGGTGGCCTAAATTAGATCAGGCTGTCACAAAGTGGATAGAGGGTTTCCAGAGCTGCTAGCAGTCCGAGCCAGCACCCCCCACAGCCACCCCTACAGAATGGGAGACCCCCAGAAGCCCATGGTCCCGAATCCATATTGACCTGGCTGGCCAGGTCCAGGGACAAACCCTTTTGGTAGTGGTTGATGCACACTCTAACTGGGTAGAGGCTACTATCATGGCATCAACCACTTCAGAAGCCATCAACAGGTTCCTACGCAAACTATTTGCCACTCACGGCCTGCCCGATGTGGTGGTATCACCACTGCAATTCACCTCGGCCATTTTCCAGATGTTCCTGGCAGGGTTGGGTATTAGGCATGCCCAGGTGGCACCCTATCATCCTGCCAGCAATGGCCGGGCTGAGCAAGCCATCCAGTCTGTTAAGGAAGCTCTGGCCAGGTTTGGGCAGGGAGACTGGCAGAATAAACTAACAAAATCAAAGTCAAAGTAAATCAAAGTAAAAAAAAACTTTTGGCACAGCAGGCCACCCCATGCCCAACTACAAATCGCAGTCCAGCCAAGCTCCTATAATGGGCTGGCACCTTCGGACCACCCTGGATAATTTGCACCCTAGCTACGCCACTGATAAACCACTGAACTCATCCAACCGAATCAGAATTTTCGGAACAGGGAACAGAGTGTACGCCCAGAACTATGGGGGTGATCCCCTATGCTTACCAGGACAAATTGTTCAAGTAACAGGAACCTGTTCTTACAGGGTAGAGCTCGATGATGGGCGCACCTGGTGGCGCCACATAGACCAACTTCGTGGGTGTCCATACACCACCCCCGTAACACCTCACAACTCACCTCCTGGGATCCCTGTGGGACCGACCCAAACACCAACTCCGCAACCAGTCGATGTCCCCAACACACCATCCCAATCAACGCTTCTGACGCCCAGCTTACCTGCAGATCCTGTTCTTCATCCATTGGCCGACTCGCCTAGTTTGACTAGAATGCCAGTCCCGGTAGTTCCTGAGAGTCCAGAACAAGCGCCTCCTCCATCATGCGAGGCCCCAGAATTATGCCAATCTGGAAAGGTGCGCAGGCACCTAGCGTACTTGCAGGAATACGCATGCACCATCCAAGGGGGAAGGAGTGCAGCATACGCAGCCACGTCTCTGCCCAGCAACACAGAAGTGTTGCCTATTGGCTGTGAAGTGACAGCTCGGCTGATGGGAGAAATGAGTGCACGTGATTGGCCACCCGTTTGACAGCTGCTGTATAAATAGTAGTCATGACAGAAATTGTTGCCTCGTTCATTCGTTCCCACTGTAATGGGTGTTCGGTATTGTTATTGCCTGAGGTCTTGCCTTATAAAGGGAATTGTTATTTAACACTGTCTCACCTCTTCTCACCTTGCTTCAAACAAAGCAGTTTGTTTTTGTTAACTCTCACTTTTAGTTTGTATTTATTGCTATCACAATCTATAGGTCAAGTATATGATGAAGCGTATTGCAGTCTACTAAAATTTATATAGAAATGAATCCATTAAAGATTTAAGCTTGATATTCAAAATGCCCTAAGGTTATGTCCATAATATATAATGGAGGGCCAGGAATCATTCCACTCTTTCTTGTCTTTCTCAGTGTTAGCAGCTGGAAGATTTGCTTAGGATAGAAGGAGGAATTAACAGAATTTAAAGAATCCTGAATGCATCTAATGATCTTCATAGGAAGATAACAATGGAATAAAATATAAAAGTAATTTATGCTAAATTTTGATATTTTTCATAAAAGTTCATTAAAGAATGTCACAGGGGAATGGCAATTAAAATAAATCTAGACTATATCAATATACGCATGTGTTCAAATGTCTTCCATTCCATCTAGTTGTTCATAAATCTACAATTTCTGTCATGCAGAATGTAAAACATGTTTTTCAGAGTAATCCAACCTACTTCATTTCAGTTTAAAAGTCTATCCAGATTCAGAAATATTAGTGTGACACGAAATCACAACATGATAACTCTTCCATATATTAAAGTTCAAAATGAAAGCAATAGGAGTTACAATACTGCAGAGAGGTATGTTCTATCTTAATTTCAACTGCTGGATTTAATAATTATATTTTTCTTACACTTATAAAGTTGATGCCCCAGTACCTGTTTTCATACCAATAGAAGCGATATTTATATAGTAGCTGAGTATGAAAACCTTGGTGCACACTGAGCTTAGTTGTTTTCTTGCATACATTTTGTTACCAGGCTAGGTAACATCTTCAGTGCTCTAAAGAGCTTGCTCTCTGTTTATAGCTTGCAGTAGCTTGTTTTATGACTGCTAATGGTGATGTATTGCTTTTTTTCTTTTGGTAGTTCCTTGATTAGGCTGTTGTTTACTGCTTGATTGTTTGACTTGGTTGATCTTACAACCAAATACAGACAGCACCAAATACTCCACAGTATATATTTCATAACATTTCATAACCTAGAATTAAAAGCTATGCATATGCCAAATGGCAAGCTTGTATTTGCAAATCAGAAGTTCCCAGAAACAAATTAATTACACACAGATAAAGTAAAGTACATAGTTTCTGTTAATGATAGCAATACTAAACAATAATTTCAAACAATTGTGCATAGTTGTATAACACTTCCCCATTATCAGTTCTCAACAATGTGACATCACAGCTGCCATTATTTAGCTAGAGTTGACCTTCATACACATTGAGTTCTTCCCAAGAACCTAGATGTCATAAGGTATCAGTGTAGTATATGTGAAGATCTAAGCAGTATGGTCTTTTGCAATTGACAGATGGAAATTTTGTCAATGGGAAGATTTTCTAACTGCCATCCATGTTTCCATACAGACCCAGTGTATCAATAACCACTGAGACCACCACAGCCAGTTCATGCCATATTTTTTCAGTGATTGATTTCAGATCTTGATATTCTATGACCTTCTTCCACTCTTTGACAGCTATTCTACTATCCCCTTCTATTGCCACAACAGTTATCCACATATTTTTTGACCACAGTTGTATCTGGTATGTTATGAGCCAGGACTATCAGTCTATTCAGAAATTCCACAATATTTTAACCTGCTCCTTTTTGACTATATGTTACTTTTCTATTTATTTATTTATTTATTTATTTATTTATTTATTTATTTATTTATTTATATGCCACCCCTCTCTGGAGACTCAGGGTGGCTCACAATAGATTCAAAAAATGCTATAAAAACATATAAAAATTAAAAAAACCATTAAAAACATAAAACCCCATTCACACGTCAGATCGCAAAGCCAGATCAACGGCTCCAGGCCTGCCGGAAAAGCCAGGTCTTCACCGCTTTTTGGAAGGCCAATAGGGTGGGGATGGTCCAGACCTCAGGAGGTAACTGGTTCCAGAGAACTGGGGCAGCCACAGAGAAGGCCCTCCCCCACGGACCTGCCAGCCGACATTGTTTAGCTGACGGGACCCGGAGGAGACCAACTCTGTGGGATCTTACCAGTCGCTGGGAGCTATGCGGTAGAAGGCGGTCTCGAAGATAACCTGGCCCTGAGCCATGTAGGGCTTTAAAGGTAATAACCTTTTAATTATATGTTCCCACCAATTTTTCATTACAGGCACATGATAATTTTTACATATATTCCAGTGAAGCATCTTGGTAACTGTTATGTCATCATTTATAATGAGTTTCTGTGATCTTGCACAAGCTCAGTATACAATTTACTTTTTCTTCTGCTTCTTTGCATAATTTGCTTTTTGACTCATTTCATGATTTTTCAGTCTGGCCTTGATTATATTAGTTGGAATAACTTGATTTTGAGGAGCCAAAATCATGCTTTCAGTTTCTTTTTTGAACATTCCAGCTTTAAGCTACTGCCAGATTTTATTTTCCTGGCAATGGCATAAATCTTTCTCCTCAATCTTTTGTAGAAATTGACCATGTAATGCCTTGCCTTGCCAACATTCTGTTGGTATTTTTATTACATAATTTCAATAGTCACATTTTGTTTCCTGTACATTCAGTAAGTTCCAAGTTTTAACTTGCATCAGTGCTTGACTGCTTTTCAGCTAATGCACACATTTCTTCTTTGACAGTTTGTTTGACCTATGTTTGTAAAGCTATGCCTCCATTTCTGCGTGGCAGGTATATAATCTATCAATATCACTAGGGAAGTAATGCATAGTGAAAAGTCATCAGTTCTGTTGGGGGTTTTTTGGTGCAAACTGTCCAGTTCATCTTGTGTCCAGTTAATAATTCCAGTAGTGTGTTGTTTCATAGGTACCGCCCAGGTATTGATGGTTTTGAAGGTGTTTCCACTGTTCAAGTTGTCTTCTGCAGGTTTCTTACTCTTTGGATGTATTCTTTACTAATCACATTTTAAATTTGTCCACACTGAATGTTATCCAACTGTAAAATGCCCAGATACTTGTAGGCTTCATCCTAATGGTTCTTGATGGTTTGGCCATTCAGCATTTCAATTCCACTACTATTTGTACACCATTTTATTGCAATTCTAGCACATTTCTCTAGACCAAATTCCATTACCATATCTGTGGTAAAAATTCTTACAGTATTTGTTAGTGACTTGATTTTGATTTCTGATTTTCCGTAAAATTTCAGATCATACATATAAAGCAAATGTGAGGTACTATTAGCAGTTTTTGTTGTTTTTATAGCCAAGATTTGTTCTCTTCAAAATCGCTGAATGTGGGGTTGAAGCAGTGACAATTAATAAGGGTGAAAATGAGTCACCCTGGGATATGTTCTTCCTAATATCAACAAGCCCATATTTTTCATTTCCTACCATGTATTCTGTATTCCACTGCTTCATTATTTTTTCTATAAATATTCTAATCTTTTTACAGACACCAGTCTTTTCCAAACATTTAAAGATCCAATTATGTGGCAATGAATCAAGCACCTTTTTTTTGTTGTTCCTCTGCTTTTTCTTTTATTTGCTTTCTGTTCTATTTATTTCTGCTAAATAATCTTGTATACTATCTGCTATACTGTATGCCTATGAATATTTCAAACATTTTAGGCAAATAATTTCTGGTATTGCCCTTTCACTGGGTGTTTTTGAATCAGATATTTTGTCAGTTGTTAACCAGTTGCTGATATCTCCTTTATGAAATTTCATTAAGCTCTTTAGCTTTAGTTAGATATAAATTAGTCAGATATCTGACTCAAGTCATTGAATTGATTATTTCCAGGAAATGTCAAGTTTTTAATGCTTTTCACTCAATTTTTAACCAGTTCTGCTGCTATTATTAGTTTTTCCATTTGATCACTAGATTCATCTTCAATTTCTTTTATCAATACAGCATTTTTATTTTTGAGCTTTTGATTTTTCTAACAGCTAAATGTTTAGAGTGGATTTGGCATTTTTATCCACCTATTGACTCCTTGCCAAGGATCTGGAATGGGCAGATGTTGTTGTTAAGGGTATTGTTGAAGGATGTAAGCTGTTCCAAGTAAAGCTGCCTTTTGCAATAGACAGATGGTGATTCTGTCAAGCTGATGGTGTTCAAATGATGGTCCAGATGTTTTGGGGTTTTACTCTTTTTTCCACCATCATTTTACTTTTGTTTTCATGTCTTTGTATTTTGTGATTTTCTCTAATTTTATCTCATTTATTCTGCTCTCTCTAGGTACTGACATGTATACTACACAGGCTTTTTTGTCTTTCTTATAGATGTTGTTAAATCTGGGATGTAATGTGGCAGATGCTTGTCTGTTTGCATTCCAAAATTCTAGAGCACTTTAGATTTTTCATTTTTTATTACTTTGTCTATTTTGTGATCCTACCAGTTCTTAGTTGCAGGCAAATGGGATATCTTGCAGGTATTCCAATAGCAGTAGCTTATATACTTAGACGTATATACCACTTCAAAGTGCCTTACTGCCTTCTCAAAGCAGTTTACAGAGTCAGTATATTGCCCTCTGGGTCCCCATTTTACCCACCTCGGAAGGATGGACAGCTGAGTCAACCTTGAGCCAATGAGATTTGAACCACCTAACTGCTGGCAGCTGGCAGGCAGCAGAAATAGCCTGCAATACTGCATTCTAACCATTGCGCTACCACCAATGCATCATTGTTGCTACATAGTTTAACATAATTAAATGTATTTAGTACAATTATCAACTAATGTTAAGTTATGTAAACAGGAGAAATTGTGTGATCTTTAACATCTCATCAAAGTCAATATATAGGGTATAGAAGTATACAAAAAATACACTTCATCAGCTAGGGATCCTATCCATCCATCCATCCATCCATCCATTCTTTCTTTATGTTACAAATTTTTATTTGTCAAGTAGTCATGAAAATAACCTAATTAATATGTTCTGGAGCATAATTTCATTACTGTATGGGGCCGTAATGGGGCAGAAACAGAAGTAGGTGAATTATCTTTCGAAAGATGTGGCTGTTGACTAAAAATCTAGTCTTAGGACTTCTATCATCTCTCCCTGGATATATACATCCTGGTGAGCCTCCCTTTTGTTGACCACCAAACTCTGTTTTAACTTTGCAAATGATTAACCATCCAGTTCCCTGCCCTTTAGTATTCTAGGACAACAGCCAAGTTTGCTTGGCCATATGTTATGTTCAAAGTATCATCCTAACTTCTTTCTTATATTAAGAAATGAATATGGATAAGCAAAATGGCAGCATTTACAACCACCTTTTTACTTCTAATATATGCATTTTTTAAAAAAGAAAAAAATGTCCAATAATAATATTTATGATAACCTCCATCTTATACCATCCATGTATAAACTATTTAGTTCTCCCCAATGAGGCAAAAGTATTTGATCTCTTATTAAACATTTTATGGAAAAGTCTAAAGTGCTTTCAATTATTTATCAGAATTGAAATCCAGGCCTTGGAAACTGCTGGCATCACACACACATGCATATACACACATATAATATTAGTAGCAGCCCACTGAGTACCATTAGGTCATAAAATGCTGCTGTAGCAACATTTCTGTTACAGCTGCTAGTGCTCATGCAACTTTTACTACAGTTATAACATCATTTATTACATTTTCTTTATGATGCTAATGCATTGCATTCTGTTATTTTATTATTCCCTCTCTGATAAAGACTGAAATATATAATATTGTGAACAAAATACAAGTCTAATAACATAGACTTCTGCATTAAAAATATCTTAGATAAGCTTTAGAGACTCATAATAATATTAACATAGGATACCAAAAGGGAAATATTTGGTTGGACATTTTCTTTCATTTGGTTTATTGGTCCCAATAGAGAAGATTTTTCTTTTGTTTTGTTTAATTATGCTTTGTCAAAATGCACAAGGGATTATATAAATTTGTGGCTTTTTTTTCTTAATTATAAGCCATCATTGTGGGAGATGATAATTTGCAATTCAGTACTAGAAAGATGTCTTTATAGTATCAAAATAATTATTTGAACCAGAGCAATGTCATTTAAAAAAAACCTCATTTCACAATACCCAATAGGATAAAGTAATTGATAATTACATTTTTACAGATTAACTAAATTTAACTCACTTTGCGGTATAAGTTTGCATTAAAAATAGTGCTTATTTCTACTGAGGAAAATCAATTCATTTAATTAACTGCTACCTGGTGCTACTGCTTACTTAAACATGAACTCAACTGTACAACGATAACTTGCTTTAAAATTCCTCACTGTGTGGAGATAGCCTTAAAATATTCTCAGACTGTTCTTATTGGCTTTTTATTAATTGCATGGAGAAGATTTAACAAGGTATTTTAAGAATGAATCAAATCAGCATAATAAGAGGAATTTATTGGAGGAGTAGATACAAAAGCATCAACCCTCTTCTGACAATCACAGTGTACATCAGGAGGAGAGACAGCAGTCAAGAGATTCTCTCTTTATTCTTCTCTTTACCTCTGTTCTGCTTTCCTCAGTTGAAAGGCTTTTCATCTTTGGCCTGATTCCTCTGGAAGAGTATTTCTTTTCTTCTCCTTGCCCACTTCTCCAGAACAAAAAAGCTAAGAGAAGAAGGCTTCCTGGTGAGATCTCTATTTTTTTAAAAAAAAAAAATCTTTCTCATCTTTTAGGACTAAGCACTTATTGTTCAGGAACCCCAGCTTGGCCCTGCTAACTTATGAATGTTCTGCTAAATATGAGCCTCTTAAGTGAATTGGAGGATTACAATTGGGATTAGTGCAAAGTTTTCCTTGCGCTAATTGGCACTGAAATTTAAAAGCAACTGGAGATGTTTAACCAAATTCAGCACTGTCCCAAAAGTTAGGATTAAGAATTAGAAACAGAAACAGAATAACAGGGTTTGAAGACACTTTGGAGTTCTTCTAGTCCATAGGTCTTAAAGTTGCCAATGTTAGAGATCCCTGTTCTAGTCCAGTCCCTGGCTCAAGTAGGAGTCCCTATACCATTCCAGACAAGTGGCTGTCCACTCTTGTATTAACAGCCTCCAGCGATGGAGGACCCACAACTTCTGAGGGCAAGCTGTTCCACTGGTTAATTGTTCTCACTGTTAGGAAAATTCTTCTTAGTCCTAGGTTGCGTCTCTCCTTGATTAGTTTCCATCCACTGTTTCTTGTCTTGCCTTCTGGTGCTTTGGAAAATAGGTTGAGACCCTCTTCTGTGTGGCAGCCCCTCAAATATAAGAGAAACTGCTATCATGTCAACCCTATTCCTTCTTTTCACTAGACTAGACAAACCCAATTCCTGCAACTGTTATTTATATGTTTTAGCCTCCAGCTCCCTAATCTGTTTTATTACTCTTTTATGCACTTTTTCCAAAGTCTCTACTACATCTTTTTTTATAATAGGGTAATCAAAATTGCATGCAGTATTCTAAGTGTGATCTTACTAAGCTTTATAAAGCAGTACTAACACTTCACGTGATCTTGATTCTATCTGTCTATTAATGCAATTTAGGATTCCTTTGGCTTTTTTTGACTGCTGCCGCACTTTGCTGGCTCATATTTAAGTGATTGTACACTAAGGCTCCAAAATCCCTCTGACAGTTACTATTGAGCCAGGTTTTACCTAATCTGTACCTGTATATTTGATTTTTCTTGCCTAAGTATAGAACCTTACTTTTCTCTAAATTAAATTTCATTTTGTTAGGTAGGGCCCAGTGTTCAAGTCTGTCGAGATCCATCTGGATCTTGAGCCTATCTTCTGAAGTGTTGGCTATTCCTGCCAGTTTAGTGTCATCTGCAAATTTGATGAGTTCCCCTTCTGTTCCCTAATCTAATCCCTAATCATTTATGAAGATGTTGTATCTAAAACAAAATCTACAGAACCCTGAGGTACCCCACTGCTTACTTACCCCACTGCTTACTTCCAAGTCGCTGTAGTTCCATTGAGGACTACATTGAATGTGATTTATCAGCCAGTTAAGAATTCCTCAGGTGGTGATGCTGTCTATCCCATGGTTTTTTAGCTTACCAAGAAGTAAGTTTGGTCTACTTTGTCAAATGCCTTACTGAAATCCAAATATATTATGTCCAGTGCATTTTGCTGGTCCACTAATTTAGTCACTTTGTCAAAGAATAAAATAAGATTTGTTTGGCATGATCTGTTTCTGACAAACCTGTATTAGCTTCTGGTTATAACTTTGCTTGTTTCTAGGTGTTTGCAGGTCTGTTGCTTGATTATCTTTTCCAAAATCTTCCCAGATATCAAGCTGATTGGTCTATAGTTTTTGGCATCTGTTTTTTCCCCCTTTTTTGAAGATAGTAATCATGTCAACTCTTTTTCTGTCCTCTGGTAGTTCCCCGGTGCTCCAGGCTCTTTGAAAGATATGGTTCAATGGTTTCGAGATCATATCTGTCAGGTCTTTCAGAACTCTGGGATGTAAAATATCAGGTCCTGATGGCTTGAACTCATCTAGAATGGACAGGGGTCCTACTACAATTTTCTTACTTATTTTAATTTTTATTCCTAGTGTCTTTTACTATTATGTGATTGGTAGGTTGGTCTGTATTATATTTTTGCGTAAAGACAGATTGATTGCAAAGAATGAATTGAGTAGCTCTGATTTCTGTCTACTGCCTGTTACTTCCTTGCCATCTTCTCCCATTAGTGGATCAATTGTTTTCTTGACTTTTTTCTTGGTTTTTATATGCTGAATGAAACTTTTTAGATTATGTTTTACATTTGTTGCAAGTCTTACTTCATTCTGAGCCTTGATTTTCCTGACTTCATCTTTACAAGCATCTTTACAGACTATTTGTTGGTATTCTGCCTTAGTTATATGTCTGTCTTTACATTTTTTGTACTTATTCTTTTTAGCTTTCAATTTATTAGAGAGTTCTGTGTGTAACCATGCTGATTCCTTCTTATTATTTTTTTTCTTTTTCAGTGGTATTGAGCTGGGATGGGCTTTTATGATCATATTTTTCAGAGTTTCCCAATCTTCTTGAGTTGAATTCCCCTTTAAGATTTTCATCCATTAAATCCTTTCCAAGCTTTCTCTAAGTTTGTTTAAAAAGCTTTTTGAATGTCTAGAGCACTGGTTTGATTATATTCTATTGTTTGTATTTGCATTATATTGAATTTCAATATGATATGGCCACTCTCCCTCAAAGTTCAGATAGGCTATGTCCACCACCTTCATCCAAAACATTTTGACATAATTTAAAAAGTCAATTAGATTAGTTTGACATGATCTGCCCTCAGTAAAGCCATGCTTCTTTGGGTCCATCAAGCTGTGCAATTTTAATGTCCATTAATCCTTTTTTAAGGAGTGATTCCATTAACTTCACTACTAGAGATGTTAAGCTCACTGGCCTATACTGTCCAACTTCTTCCTTCTTGTGGATGGGTACAATATTAGCTGTTTAGCAGTCTGAGGAACTTCACTTGTTTGAAGAGACTGGTTAAACAGATCAGTTAGTGGTCCAGCAAACACACTTAGAAGTTCCGTCAAAACTCTGGGATGAATACCACCCAGATCCATTGCTTTATTAAGATTTAAGCAGGCTAGCTCACTTTCCCCCTCCACCTCTAAAAATCCTGGAAATGAACATGGATAGGATCAGTATGGTCCAACCTGTTTTGGACACTGGCATCTATTTCTGAGAAGACTGAGCAGAAGTATTTGTTTAGACCCATGATGGCAAACCTATGGCATGTGTGCCACACATGGTATGCAGAGCCCTTTCTGTGGGCATGTGTGCAGTCGCCCCAGCCCAGCTCCAGTCGCGTTTCTCCATCGTGTTTCACTCAATCAATTCCAACTTCTTGTCAAAGAAAAAGATCTCATGAAGTTGGAATTGTTTGAGTGAACCTTTTCAGTCATGCGCTTCACAATCCCATCCTCCTCCTGAAGCCCATTACTATGCAGAGCCACAATGCAACTCTGCATCATCTCAGCTTGGCAAAAAAAAAAGCAGTTTCTTTTCCTGCAGAGCTGCCGGTGTTGGGATGCCCCGCCTCCCTGCTGGCCACCTGAGCTTCTTCAGCACTTAGCTTGGCCACCAATTAGCTTCACCCCACCATCCACCTCAATGAGTGGCACACAAAAGTTTGGCTGGGCTCCTTGAGAGATGGAGTTTTCAGGGGCCGATCTAGCACCTGGGCTAGCTTCAATATAAATGTTCATTCTTGGCTTTGAGATTCCTAACTGCAATGGGCAGCAAATCTAGGTTCGTCCTCCTGCACCTATCCAGCAGACAAAAGGGAGAAGGGGGCGGCATTCCTGCATGCTGCCATTTCCATGTAGCACTCTCTCCTCAATGCTAGCATCCATTGCTGCCCCCTTCTCCCTCTCCATTCCTGCTGCTGGGTGATCCCATGCAAAAAAGGGATCTAGCAGAGAGGAGAGAGTGTAAGTTTGCTGCTTCTGAGATGAGGGGCCCCGGGAAGCATCTGGCTCTGGCTCACCCACCTTCTCTTCCTATCACAGTCAGTTTACCCAGTCTAGTTTGACACAGGCTTCCTCCCCAGGGTCTGTTTTCCCCACAACAGCTGGACAAAGCTAGGCAAAAAGCCAGCCCTCACCGGTGCCCAGCTTCACTGACAGTGGGCTTGGGAAGGGCAATGTGAGTTGAACTGCTGCCTGCATCAAGCTAGACTGGGGAGGGAGAAGGTGAGCGAGCACCAAGGAGACCAAGGAGGAAGGAAGCCAGGCAAAGGGGCAAGCAAGGGGCATCTGCAGCATGCTGGGCCTGGCAGACTTTCTAAGCCTGCCTAAAGCAGGAAGGGAGGGATTGGATCTCAGAGAGATCCAATCTAACCTCTGTGTGTGTATGTGTGAGTGAATGTGTATCAGTGGTGAGATTCAAAGATTTTTTACTACCAGTTCTGTGGGCATGGCTTGGTGGGCGTGGTATGGCATGGCTTGGTGGGCATGGCAGGGGAAGGATACTGTAAAATCTCCATTCCCTCCCCACTCCAGGGTAAGGTTACTGCAAAATCCCCATTTC
>JANHZT010008393.1:15501-25712 GCA_032468215.1 Stegonotus admiraltiensis | reverse complement strand
GTTCCTGCAGCTAAGGTAAGCAAGCTGGAGGCTGGGGTGGGGGGTGTAGGGTTAGGGTTAAAAAACTTTTTTTCTTTTAAATGGCTCTAAGGATCCCAGCTGAGTTGCCTGCCTTGGCACATTAGCAACATTTAAAAGAAACAAAGGCTCTGATGATCGCCCGGCTCAGCTGGGCATGGGGGGCAGGGGCAGGGATTTTTGCTACCGGTTCTCCGAACTGCCCGCCATCATCGCTACCTACTTGCCCGAGCCGGTCCGAACCAGGAGCATTTCATCCCTGTTTCAAAGTATAAAAAGGCAACATTTCTGCTTACATTGAATTTTGTCACAATACTTAATTTTGAAAATGGAAAACATTTTCAAACATTCAATACAGAATGAGGGTGGTGGATAGCAATATTTGTTCACATCTCATGAAGAATCCACAGAGAAAGGCTATATTGTCAAAGAAAAGTGTAATAAAAGTTCAAGTTATACTGTAATTTAGGTAAAGAATACAGGTAGTCCACAACTTACAACAGTTTGTTGTAAGTGACCATTAAAAGTTACAATGACACTGAAAAAGTGACTTCAGTTTTTCAAACTTATGACCTTTGCACCATCTTCATGGTCACATGATCAAAATTCAGACACTGGCAAATGGCTCATATTTTTGATGGTTGCAATGCCCCAGGGTCATATGATCCCCTTTTGCAACCTTCTGACAAGCAAAGTCAGTTTAACAACTGTGGCAAGAAATGTTGTAAAATGGACAAAACTCATTTAACAAATGTCTTACTTAGTAACTGAAATTTGGGGCTCAATTATGGTTGTAAGTCAAGAACTTCCTCTGGTTATCTGCCAGAAATCCAATCTATCTGATAGTGGCAAAGAAAAGATCTTAAAATGAATTAAGTTTTCTTTTCAGTTTGAGATAAGTAGAAACATTTTCAAAGAAGTGCTTCAAAAGTTAGAAGATTCAGTGGTACAATATCTCAAGCATAATGGAATAATGTCAGTATCTCAGTGCCAAAATAATAACACAAAGGAGTCCAATAATTATGATTACAGACAGTTATTAATAAGAAGCAGGAAGAGATTCCTAAATGAATGCAAAGACTGGGGGTAACTATGCACTTAATAGTATACTTCTGCTCCAGTCTAAATTTAGGTTTTGTGAAAACTATCCAGCAGCATTACTAAAAGATAAATTCTGGTTAAACTTAATTATTTTCATACACATTTATTCCTGATTGCATTGCTAGAAAGTGAAGAGCCAAAGAAAAATAATTATACACTTTTCTTGCATAATCTTTGGAAGTTCATGTGGTTACAAAAGGTGTTTTTTTTAGTGATGCCTCAAGCAAAGCTGCCTTTAAAAGTTGCTTCACAAAGCAACTTATCTCCCTGCTTCTGAAGGGCACAGCAGTTTCATTGCTTTGCATCCAATGTCTGTTCCATCACATCCAGTATTCAGAAGACATGCACAAAAGCCTCTTCTAGCTACTGGACATGATGAAGGGAACAGCTGAAGTGCTTCAGTAAAGTTATGGCACTTCTGCATTAAGCTGGCAGACTGAATTCTAGTGTAGCCATGCTGTGAAGGAAAGGCAGTGTTTCTGAGACAAATGTTTTGAAAGGTTGGTTCTCAGCCTTCATAATATCCTTTGTGAGGTCAGAAATAAGAGTTCAGATGGCAAAACAAGGTTAAGGGCTAGTATGAAGGATCAAATTGAACAGTGGTGCAGTATAAGAAAAAAGAGGAGAAGCTGTCTACACAATTAATAGACTTCCTGGGATGTAGTACATACTGTTGCTTTAGAAAAACAACTGAACTCTCTCACCTCAGGTTTCTTCTGGGGCAAATATTTCATCCAATTATTTTGTAAAAATAAAAGGTTATGATACAGCTTGATAATAAAGCACTACTTTGAGAAATGTGAGGACTTCTGCCAAACAGCTGGAAGAGAGCATGGACTCTTGAAATCACAGCAGCTGATCCTTTTATGCACAGGACATCCAGATTATAGGAATGCACACTGAGTATTCACACATTTATTCCAACATAGGGAAGGTCTGTGGAATTATCAACATTCCCTCAAAATATTCATTTTACGGGTTTTCTTTTTTGAAAGACTAACTAGAAAATCATAATCACCATGTGTCCTTTAAAAGACATGGAAGGGGTCCTCTCCACCTTTTTTCTTCTCCACCCAAAAACTATTACAAAATTATTTTGTAATTTCTGCCAGGAAAGACTCATGCCATGCTTGGTAGTGATATAAACTGATCTCATTGAGAGCTTCTGAAATTATTTTATTATTTTTCTTTAAATTCAATTTACTATATTACATGATTTATATTTTACCAACTTCAAGGTGACTCACAGCATGAAGAATACAAAGAAAACAGACACATCATCAAATCATTACAAGCATTGCCAAACGGAAATAAAGTAGAATGAAGTTAGAATATTCCTGAAAATGACACACTCAAGAGAGAATGAAACAGACTTGTGTATTCATCCATAGTATATACAGTTTCAAAGGCCTGGATTTATGTTTCCTGCTAAAAGGGAACTAGCCTAGACGAGTGCAGAATACACTAAATGTGACAGAGTTTTGATATTGTCCAGAATCAGGATAAAAATTTTCAACTCAAATATGTGAGAATAGCTTCTAAATAAATATTTAGTCAATATAATCTTGAAAAACTATATAATTTGTTCCAAATTCTTAAGAGAGCGTTGATTTTTTTTTAAACTTCCAAATAGTAGCCTTATACATAATAGTTCTTTCTTAAACATTTAAACCAATTTGTTCTGTGGTTTTGATGTTTGTACTATGAGAAAGAACAAAGGGAAGGAGGGAAGAATCATATAAATTGATAATAATTTTAAAATTTGTTGGAAAATCTGATTTATGAGCATGTTAAAAGAAACTCTTTGAATGTCAATCTAAAAGGATAAAGAAAGATCACATTTTTGTCAATCTACCTGCTTCCTAAGCTAACATTAGCTTTGATCTTACTGCAGGCAATTGAAGTAAAGCCCAAAATTTACTGACTTCTCTACCACCATATTCAGGTCATGGTTCACTTTTTGTGCAATAAATGTCAAGTTCTAACTCATTTATTAGGATGAGTCCTTACTATTTCCTGGATATTATTCCTCTGTTCCAGAGATGTCACATTTTAACAAGCTCTTGGTGTGTGTTATATTGTATTGAGAAATCTAGGGCTTTCCTTGCCACTGTGATTGTAATGTGGCACATAAAAAAAAATCTCTTCAGCCTTTATGGCTAAGCATGTACCATATTTGTATGAAGAAACAAATGCACATTGTCCAAATATAGCAGTTGAACTTTTAGTGCAGGAAAAGTATTAGATATTATATAGTGAAATGAAATCAACACATATCAATTGAAGAATTCATTTTTAAAAAAGCAGATAAAATGCAAGACAGGATGAATTGGTATATTAGTATCTACACCTTCAACAGAAATCCAATTGAATGAATGTGGTGCTACTATGAAAGATGATTTACATGTTTAGTTTATAAAACTAGGATTTACCTTTGCTTATTAGTCATGTAATCTTATTTCATCTGGGTAATACTGCTTTGAAACGAAAGATCTCCTTAGGAATAATTCGTATTTTGATTCAGTCTAATTGAATAATGGAAAGACAAATTTATGATACTTGTAAGGATAACCTTGCAAGATGATTGGCTTCAACATCCAAAGATTGCTTGTTGGAGGGTTCCTCTGCAGATTGGTCCTTTCACATTAGAGACCTGAATTTAAGAAGTACTCTTAAGAATTAGGAGAAGTTCATGAACTACAGCTGGAAAGCAAGAAGGAAATGTCCTAAGACCTAACATCATTCTTCCTCATTAACCACCTGACAACTAAAATTGAGAGTTCTCCAAAACTCAAAATATGTGAGCATAACACCCAATCAGATAACCTGTCATTTAACAAGTAAAAAACTTGTCCACTGCAGGAAGGAAAGTGGATATAACAAGTGAAAGATTGGTAATAATTTTAACCTTCCAAGTTGCACTTGCTACCATGGAATATAACAGGTTGCAGATCCAAAACTAAAGACATAGAAGGCAGTTTATTTCCAAATTTAATTTTGTCCTTTCTCAGTTACTTAGATGATAGAAATCCTTCTATCTGAATGCCATTATCCTATAATTATTATAAAAATATTATTCAGGTAGGAGTAGACAAAGCTTGTGTGTACTGAAAATATTCATTTCTATTGACATGTACCACCAAGTAGCAATGGCACTACTAATTAATTTCTAAGAATATGATCTATTGCTGGCAAATGTCTACCTACTTCCTTTAAGGATTCATTCAAAAAACAAGGAAAAACTTGGAAATATATATTATCACTTCATAAAAAGATATTCAAAGTGCAGCAGATTTCAGGAAGAAATTTTAACACCCACTGGGCCCATGTGAAAGATCTTTGTACATACTATTTCATCAGAGCTCATCAAACTAATGTATGATTCCATTACTTCAAATTCAGCATTCAAAATTAATTATGTCAGTGTATGCCTTGCTATGTAAACCAATATGATTGTTCATATTGAATGGAGCTGTTTTGGGGGACATATACAGGGAATTCTTTTTCTATATTATATCCAACCTGAGTATTGTATATTGCAGTTTTGAGAGCTCTTTTAAGATAATCTTTTAACATAATTTAACTCAAAACCTTTACTGTATTATACTCTCTTGTTGAGCAATGATATTTACAAAATTTTCCCAAGCAGATTCAGATATTTATATTCAACTACAGTGTGATCATTTAAAATGAACTGAACTTTGACCCAGCTTTTACACTCTAATCAGCTAATAACTCAGGTTCATTCAAAAATTGTAATAAACCATTTATATAAAAAGTTGTTCATTCACTATTAGAATTTAATCTATAAAGAGTTTGTGTCCTAAATACATGACATAAAATCCTATAAACACAAGCTGTGTAGATCACAACAATGGTTTCACAGAGATTGCATTAGAACTAGGAGAGAGGTGATGGCCAGCTACTAGAGCTACAGACAAGGTCCAACTTACAGTCATGTTTAGAGATAAGTCAAAAAGAAATAAATAAAATGCCCTAAAATATTGTTTTATCTGGCAACAACCAACTACCAAGATTCCTACAAATTTTGGTCTTTAGTTGTGCCAGAATTAAATGCACAATCTTTCCATCTGGTTTTCCATATTCCAGTAATACCCTGGGAGATTCACTTTGATAGCTCCATGCAACAAAACCTTCCTTTCTTTACAACTCAGGTTTTGGAAAGGCTCCATTTTCCAAGTGGTTTCCTGTCACAATAGCAATAATTTAATTAAACAACTGAAACCTAGAAAAGCCTTCTTGTTACTATACATATGAATCTTAAATTGAACTATA
This sequence comes from Stegonotus admiraltiensis, assembly GCA_032468215.1. Lineage (NCBI taxonomy): Eukaryota > Metazoa > Chordata > Lepidosauria > Squamata > Colubridae > Stegonotus > Stegonotus admiraltiensis. The sequence goes on along the minus strand of JANHZT010008393.1, from coordinate 20,297 downwards.
CATCTCCATCTTGGCTCCCAAATACTAATTTTGGCCTTGCTATTCAGTTAAATAGACAGAACCATCTATCCCAAAAGAATAGGAGATAGTTATAATTTTTCTTATTAAATTCCTATCCCTAGGAAACCATATGGCTTTGACAAACTTGGGAGGATTCTATACCAGCTAATGATTGCTAATTATAAACAGGTCTTTTCTCTCGCTCTTTTCCTTCCCCTCTCCCTCTCCCTTTCCTTCTCCCTCTGTACCCCCTCTCTGTATGTATGTGTATATATATCAGCATACAGTATCAGTTAAGTAGATTAGACAATGACAGTATTTATACTAGTGCTAGGTTTCTACCGGTTCACCCCGGTTCAGGCGAACTGGTAGTGGTAGTGGTGGGAGGCTCCGCCCACCAGTCCAGATGTCAACATGGATGCTCTGCACATGCGTGCTCACAGTTCCGAACCAGTAGCAAAGGTAAATGGGACCCACTACTGATTTATACCCCTATGTTATTGTTTAACATCACTTTTCTCTATATGGAATCAAACTACCAAGAACAGTGGTAGGCAAACTTGGCTCTTTCACACCCTGTGGGCTTCAACTCCCAGAATTCCTAAGACAGCTTGGCTGACCTAGAACATTAATTAAATCCTACTTTAAAAGTGGACTAACTCTATATCATTCTACGTATGGTCCCAATATTCAAGTAATTTTCCAGTTTTATCATTTTTAATTTAATTTTTACTTACTATTTCTTATTTCAGCCAAAATCCTAAACTGGCCAAAATTCACAATAAAGACTTATTTACTTATTAAAAAAGGACCTGGGTTAAAATGAGTGAAGGAATGAACAAAAACAATTATGTTATTGGAGCATATCTAGATTATAATGTCCAAAAGCTAATTGTAAAGTAGTGTGAACTAATGTGATGGAGGGTTTTTAATTATCCTGACTTCTGTTGAAAATCAAATTGCCAAGCATACTCCTTCCAGGAAATTGTGACAACTTTTTCATTCAGAGAACAGTAGAAAGACCAGCTGTCATTGACGTAATATTAATAAATGGGTAATTAATCTGTAATTCTTCACTTTAAAATGAATTAAAACTATACCATTTAAATAAAGTTCATTTTAATGCACTTATTAACCCAGCCATATGGTTGATCCTAAACCCAGATAAAATGATGGATTAAAGAAAGCAACGATGTGTGAACTGGATACAATTCTTTAAAAATTCATAGTTTGCATATTTGTTGTTGTATTCGTTACAATGACATTGATAATATAACTATTTATCAAAGTAATTTATAATAGTACATAATATCATCATAAATCTCTCTGCATAGTAACATTTTCTTTTCTTATATCTCCTCCTTCATAACTTCTGTTTCTATTCTGTAGCCATTGATAAAATACCTCCCATGTCAGAAAATATTCAGTATCTTCTCTGTCCTTAATGATAAGCATTAATGCCCATTTCTGTCCATTCCATTATTTTCTGAATTACCCTCTCATCTGATGGGATCTTCTCACTCTTCCATTGTTGTGCAAATACAATCCTAGCCACAGTCAATACATGTAAAATCAAATATGTAGTCTTTTTGTCGTATTTTTCCAGTAGAATGCCCAACAAAAATGTCTCTGGACTCAGTTCAATATGCTTCTTTGTCATTTTTTCTAACCAGATATGTATGAAAAGTATTATAAATAAAATGGGGGGGGGGAGGAAAGCAATGGTAAACCACCCTGTAAAAAAATCTCACCAGAGCCAATAACTCAACATGATTCAGATATGGATACAAATAGCAGATTCTCCAGGCTGAATGGTAGCCTGCAAGCTACTGGAAAAGAGCAATGGCTAGTTATGACAGTTTGGAGGAAAGCCTTCAGAAAGCTCAACAATTGATGGGCCCAATGATAAAAGAGGTTGCCTATGCTGTACAAAGTTATATCTAATTGAAAAATGGAATGTTAGAGGCATGTTCCTTGGGAAACTGGAAATCGTAATACCATGCATGCCCCCTATGGCGATGGGGTTGCTAGGTCAAGTGCCTGAACTGGTAGTGACAATATCACCATGGACCAATTCAATATAATAGTAGTAATGATGTCTATATGAAATAAACAAGATGAAACAATAATAGAATGCATGTAACACTGCCATAGCAACATCCTCAACTTTGTCCCTATTTTTAGGGCATTATACATCAGAGATGAAACACCAGCCCTACTTTTTAGGGAGATTGAAACATGCACTTTCTAATGAGAATGATTTAACAGAGTTTCCAAAAGATTTTTTTTCTGTAAAAGCGGGCTGAAATTACCCTACTTTGACGTTTTTACAAAAACCGTCACCTTTGCATTCAATTTGTGAACTATTGGAAAGCAGTAGGAGAATGAAATTTTATATTCAAAAACCTTGTGTTGATAAGTTATTATGCACAAAGTTTCACACTTTTCCTACCTTTCCTTCCAGAGATATAAAAAGCCAAATTTTACCCTTTTTTCGTGCCACAATCATTTTTGGCCAACTTTGCTTCAAATTATCTAGATGGAGATTGCTCATGAGAATGTTTTTATCATTTTGTGTAATAGAGCACAACAAGTTGTACAAGATGGCCAAGTTTTGTTTCTTTCAACAAAATATTGCCGGAAATATTATGTCTCAAATTTGCTGAAACCTCAGAGTCATACTGTAGAAGGCTGCAGTATGGGGTCAAACAAATGACTATATCTCTGGAAGTATTGCATCAGCAAACATAACACTTTACCAATGTTCACTGAGTACATGTGTGCATGTTCACACCAAATTTCATCGAAAACCGTGATGGTCAAGCTGCGATCCTCAGACCACTTGACATGAAATGACAGTCAGGCCAAAAACCAAAGAGAAGAAACAAGTGGTTGGCTGATGACATCATCAAAATAGCTGATCAGTTAAAGCTAAACATAATAAGGACAAAGTTAAAAAGCCGAATGCAATTTTCCAACATGAAGCCCAGAAATACAAAAAAAGGCAGTGGGAGTGTCAACATCTGGGAAAAGCTAACAGGAAGAAAAATATTAAAGTTATGTTTGCCGTAGTGAAAATGATTCAATTCAGCTTTTTAGCCCAGCAAGGATCTGTTAAAGACCGTAATGGGAATGTACCAAGTGACCAGCAGAAGATCAAGAATAGGTGGAAAGAATATAGGTAAGGACTCTATAGCAGTTTGACTTACCATCAAAATGACAGCAATAAAGAACCAAATGTCTTGAAAGAAGAAGTAGAATGGGCCATGGAGAAATTTTAGAACTGGAAAGTCTCAGGTATTGATGGAATACCTGCAGAATTACTAGGACCAGTGCCAGTTAACATCATTACTGCCATGTGTCAAGTGATATGGTTGACATGTCAATGGCCTCAGGACTGGAAAAGATCTGTTTTTATCTCACCAGCAAAGAAAGGCGATGGCACTTTGTCTTGCTCTCAGCCTGCTTTCTATATAATTTATAATTTTTCAGTTCAAATGACAAAAATAGGAATTGAGAGCTGAGAAATTTGTTTTTGTTAAAATTTATATTGCTACAGAAAATGAAAATTGATTTTGTTGATATTGTCCTTTTACCAAGCTTATTAAATTGATGTTGAAACTTGAGGTGGGTTTTTTTTCTTTCTTCAGTGAGGCTCCAACTGCGCTACTGATCAGTGAATTAGTTTTGGAATAATTTAAATTAATCTCCACTATAGATCCTCGCAATCTACCACCTACCATCGATTTAATTTTTATTTTCTTCTTTCTTGTAAAACTGTCAACTGGAAAAGCCAATACTATGCTATAAGGAAATGGATGATATGAATGCCTTAAAACTTAAGACTTAAAAAACTCAAATGCAATCTTTGGTAAACTGCTTAAAATTGGGTTGGGAGGATTTATATAACCAAACTGTTCCAAATTATACACCCCTAAACTAGAGTTTTCAAATTGCAGGAATAAATTAATGAACCAGATTTCTCCAAGCTGAGTTGGAGTTTTCATGGATTTTTGCATATGTAAATATGCAAATTAAATTTCAGGCCAAATAAGTTATACCTTTCAAATATATAGTGCAGATCAAATTGGTTCAGCTTTTGAATCAAATCACAGTTCTGAATCAAATAAACTCTTAGAAATTCTTTTACCTAATTCATGCTGATATTCCCACCCCCTAATAATTTAAGTTTGTTGTATGAGCTGAAAAACAAAAGCATTTTCTAAACTAGCAGTAAAGTAAGAGAAGTATTGCTTAATAAATTTCTTCTTGTATTATAAAGACCTTAAATTCACAGAACAAGTGTCATAAAAATAGGTTCTAAATGTCATATAAATTTTCTTATATGGAAGCAATCAACTTTCATTTTAACTAGTTTATTTTCTTGGATGGTTTCACCTGTCCCTAATTAGTAGCATTAATATTCATTAACATATATGTGGTTAAATCAGTCTCATCAATCAATTTCTCATCTGAGTGCATATTCACCCCATACTAATTAACACATATGTATAACATTTTTCAGTTAATGGCCTTCAGTGATCTGATACTTGTTATTTAGTAAGTTATTTTATATTACTATTAAATCCATTAACAAATGCAACAAAATGATTCCTTTAATTAGAAGCTTTCAAGGGACAAATGTGGTTTTTTTAAAATACTGTTTTATTGTAAACAGCCTTAAGTTCTGTGATTGCAGGGTGTACAAATTTGTATAATGCGATAGATAGATAGATAGATAGATAGATAGATAGATAGATAGATAATTATTTATTTATTTTTATTCCACCTTTATT